>CM033998.1:15563028-15585495 GCA_019603395.1 Cyrtorhinus lividipennis | reverse complement strand
TGCCAATCGTTCTGGGACCCGTTTCATTGGATTCAGCGTCCAAAATTTAGTGGAAAATGACACCCTTCTCGCCTAGATCACCCAAAATCTCGAAAATCCATTTTTCAAAAAACACATTTTGACCCCTACCCCCCCCCCCCCCCCCCAAATTTGGTCCGATCGGGCTGAAAGTTTCGAGGACCCGTCTCGGCCGGGAACAGACCCCTGACCCAAATTTCAGATTTTTAGAAAATTTTCTACTACCAAAAACGGCGCGGAACATGGATGGCGTACGGCGGACAGACATTGACCTTTATTGATCAGGACATCATGAAACGTCCAGAAAAAAATTTTGAGCCATATCGGAGAGGTTGACCATTATCATGAAAACATAGGTCGATTATTCGAGGAACAACCAACCAAAAGGATTACCTTCAATAGCTGTCAGGGTAGGCAATAGATCTGCGACGACTCGATCGGAAATTAATTGGCGGTACAGCGACAACACACTACGGCGAAGACTATTCGATCTCAAACGGAGAATACGAAATACTGAGTTTTAATACAGAATGAAACATTCGGAAACTCAGCTACCTACGCATCAACCGACAAGTACAGGAGAAGCGATGGCGACGCGAGATGGCCGAGAACAGAGCATAGAGAAGAGATGAGCATGAAGCATCATGAAGGATTAGTTTTCCACCACTAACTTTCTACTGAATTTTGACTGAATTTCCTACCACTGGTTTTTGGCGCTGAATCCATTGTGATGAGTCCCGGACCGAGTGGGGCCCTCTGGAAGTGGGTATGGGTACCTACATACATACCTCAAAAGTGGGTTGAATGAGTATACTCTTACACATTTTCTCATGCTCCAGGTCCATAGGTACCCGTGAATCCCGAAAAACCATTCAAGATATGTGGGAAGGTACCCATCTTGACCCATACCCACCTCCAGAGGGCACCGATCAGGCCGGTATCCATCACAATGGATTCAGCGTTAGAAATTTAGAGGTAAACGGTACTACGAAGACTAATCCCTTCTTAATGTATCGGGAACGCCGCCGTATATCTTCTCTATGCTCCGTTGTCGGCCAGGTAATTCTAGCATCGTCATCGCTTCTTCAGTTCTTATCGATTAACCGTTTTCACGCTTACGTTTGTGTAGTCAGCTGAGTTACAGAACGTTTAATTATCTATTAGAACTCGGTATTCCGTGATTTCCGTTCGCGATCTAATGGTTTTCGCCGTAGTATGACGTCGCGGTACCGCCAATTAATTTCCGATCGAGTCGACGCAGATGTTTTGCCTACCCTGACAGCTATTGAAGGTAATCCTTTTTCATTTCGTCGTTTTGTGATGATACTTACATGCGCCTACGTATGGGACGGGTCAATAGGGCAAGTAGGGCAAGTAGGCAAGGTACATACTATGACGCGTCCCCTGCTTTTTAGGGACATTATCCCCCACCCGCGACATCCTTCAATTCCAGCGCTAATTTTTCAAAATTCCAAAAAGATCCTGAATCGATTGGAATGGGTCCGGGACCCACCACACCCACGGTTTCCCCCATTTTCCCCATGTTGAAGCAATGGATTTCTATGCGCCTGGTTCGAGGAATAACCAACCCGTGTGTAAGAATTTGCAGCGTTTTTTTTTCTTTCAATTTTTACTTGAACATTTACCAAAGTTGAACTAATTGCTGATTGGAGAAGGATCGGAACTTTTCCATGAGGCCTCAGATGTGTCTAATAGTATCAATTAGACAGTTAGTGAGACAACCAAGCAGAAATATTAAATTGATTTCAACCGAATATGAATGACGCATCGAGTAGCCGAAGGGTCGAGCAGAAAGTTCGTTACATTAACGATACAAATGAGGTCAGTGAAAGCTAGGAACCAACAAATAAAGGTTTTTCCAGATTTATGACTGTTGTTCTTCACCCTTCCCCTCTTCCTGCACACTCGGTTTTCCCTAACCATCGCCATTCGGTCGGAAAGTAACGAATAATGGTCCGGAAAATGATAAAAGCCAGCCATTATGCCCCGCGTTCACCACTGTTGGCTGTCATCGTTTCTCCCGTAAACTGAAAACGTCCCGAATTCCAGCCATCAAGGGACTTCGGATGACACGACATCCTCAATATTTCGTATGGTCCATCGAACGGATAGGGTTGATGGCTTCATTCACATTCGCTATTCCGTTGTTTTCGTACTCACCTCATGAGTCTCTGACGGGTTTGAATTCAACCCAATCAACCGCAAAACATGCATGGATGAACGGCATGCAGGAATGGGCATTGTCATTAAAATAATCTCTGAAAAAGAAAGTAAATTTATCAAATGGCTGAACGTGGTTTCCGGGGGAATAACAAACTCATTCTCCAACTTTGGGTTGGTTATTCGTTGAATAATCAACCTTTGTTTTCATACAAAAATTTGACCTCTCAGATTTGCCGCAAATCATTTTCATCTGGGCGTTTAATGGTAGAAATGTTCTTAAAATCTGAAGGGGGTCAGGGACCCGTTTCCGGCTCTAGTTGGTTCTTGAAACTTTTCAGCCCGATCAACAAATTGCGGCAGGGGAGGGGGATGGAAAGGTTGGGATCAAAATGTGTGTTTCGAAAAATAAATTTTCGGTATTTTTGGTAATTTAGGCGCGTAGAGTATCATTTTGTACGCTGAATCCAACGAGATAGGTCTCGGAACGATTGGCGCCCACCTGAAGAGAGTATAGGTCAAAATGGGGATCTGTCTACCTACTTCGAAAGTGAGGTTTCAAGATTTCTGATACCTATAGGCGTGGGGCATCGTTTTCCTCTAGATTTTGGACACTGAATTGGTTGAAATGAGTCTCCATCCTCTAAGGCCGAGGAATGACCAACCTCTGTGAAAGAATTTACAGCGTTTTTGAAAAACATGTTTGGTTGTGACTGTCAATCACGGTCAAATACCTACCCAATCCAGCGCCTAAGAGCGATTATTCGACCAGAAAAATATTGTAGGTAATATGATCCTCGTCTATCAAAAGTTCTGAAAGGACAGAGATGACGGCAGGTGGTGGGGACGCCTTTCCCTCAACGGCCGGATAACTGAAATCGACTTGGGACTGCACTTCTGATGTAGCTCATAAACAACCATGCTGTGCATCCTAGCATTGAGGGATCTTTATCAATAAGTTAATGTATCGAACGTTCAAAATAAAATCCCGCAGTTCTATTTTCAAGTTTGTGAACTGCTTCTGGTCCCTGCTTGAACCTATTTTTGTTTGTTCTTGTTGCAGATAGCTATGGTGTTGAAGGACGTGAAGGGCCGGGGCAGCGCTGGAGTGCCGCTGAGGCAGACGTAGCGTAAGGGATGAGGGCGACGGGAGAAACGGATGGGTAGTGGAGGTGTATGAGCAGGCTGCTCAGCCTTGGGTGGGCTGGAGGATCTCAAGTCAATGATCCTGACCCACCCTTAACTCAGGTGTCAGTCCTGTCGCCTAACAACCACCTTCCAACTCCTCCTAATGGACCAACCCTCCTACCCGGTAAGTCAGCAATACCCACGTTCCTAGTTTCTCTCTGACTCCCATCCATCACCTGGGAGTCTCGTGGTTTGAGGAATGTCATTCAGTGGGAATCCCCGTTTGAACTACTCAGCAAATATCCAGCAGTTCCTTCCTTGTTGGATGTCGGATAAGTCACATACACGTTCGCAGAACTGTGGAAAGGAAGATGAATAGGTCGGAGAAAGGTCTGTGAATAGCTGAGTAGGAATGGGATGCCATTATTCAGCGTACTCTCTGAGGGTTATATTGATGAATTGAATTATTCCCGCCATTGTCTGGTATTACGACTCATATTCGCAATAATTATAACAAGCGGTTTTCTCCTAATTTTAAGCTGTCGTTGTGGTGATATAGGTATCTGATCATTGCCCTGAATTATGACTTGCAGTAAGACAAATTGGGTAAATATATGGTTCATGAATTGAGGGCCATAACATGAAGGCATTCGTGAGCGGTGTTATTACGGTGTACGTTCAAAAGTGCCACGATTCGCGTCTGCTGGTCGGCAAGACACGAGTATCGGCAATAAAGAATGGTTCTCACAAGGCACAATCATTTGCGCATTCTCTGTGCACTTTCACATGATCTCGAACACTTAAATGTGAATTGTGCGCGTCAAGTTACCAGACCTAGTCCCAGACACCCGTCTGTTATTACAAGACTTGTTGGAGCAACTGACCAGGACCAACTAGAGCCTAAGCGGATCCGTGAACATAATTTCAGAATTTATTGGAGCATTTTGAAAGTCATCCCCAGCCAGGAAGATGGCCGGATAATTCGAATATTGAACCTACGCACTAGGGATGGAACATTGTGATAAATCGATGGTAGAGGCATTGTTCAACCAAATTGATTTCGTCCATACATTAATGTTCTACTCTTGCAACATCGATGTTGATCTGCCAGTAACTTGGGAGAAAAACACTGGACTAGTAGTCAGTGTTGTAGTTTAATAATTATTATTCACTCTTGAACGCCCCCAATGAGACGGTAAAAACACCCAAATAAGGCAGAAAAATCGAACCTCAAACATGGCATCACTGACCACACAACAGTATAATCATCAACATTAGGGATACAACAACAACAAAATGGCAGTTGGCATTGCTGGTTTTGACTGCCTTTTTCTGTGACATTTTCTGTTATGATTGGAAGTGAAGTATACCCAAATCTCTGTAGAGTTGCAATCCAATACCTCGGTTTGTACCTTTGTCCCTGCCAAAAGGTTATTTTCAAAGGCTAGGAACATCCCATCCTGGGAACACAGGAACAAGATAGGTTGGACAGAATTAAGGGGGAGTTCAGCCTTGGGCGAGGAGCAGACAACACGTGTTGTAGATCTGTCCTGTATTTGGCGTGGTTTGGCGAATAGCACCATCTTCGGCAAATGTCAGTATTAGAGGTTCATTTTCAAGTCAAAAAAGAATACCGGAATTGACCTCACTGAAACAAAGGAGCTGACGCAATGCTATCGTATTTCCTCAGTCTCGAAGTTGCAACCCGATCAGCCTTGACATCATAATTGAAAAACTGCAACTGAATCGTTTGGAATGAGTCCGGGACTCTACCCATTCACTGTTTTCCCCAATTTTTTTCATGCTCCTGTTCCAAGGAATAACCAGGAAACCTGATCCCTGTGGTAAATTTTACAGCGTTTTGTTATGAAGACAGCATGGAACGAATACTGTCACATTTTGGCGACAATCGAATAGGTTGACCTGTGGCATGATTACATAAATTGATAATTCAAAGAAAACAAAAACCCCAAAATGTCTGACTAGTTGGTCATCGAATCTTTTCTTCCTGATCGGTCCATATTTGGGTAGGGTATGGGTAAAAATGTGCTGGTAAAACTCGATTCCTCACTACCTACTTTTGATGTACGTTTTTCCCCTTGCAGAGTTATGGACGACATAACTGGAGAGCAAATTTTACCAATTTCAGGCCCATGGGTCACCCACTGAGAAGCTCCTCAATGAGAGTTGAAAGATTGCAGATCGATGGAGAGGGAGTTTGTCAGACCCTCGTGCGGTATATGCGGACCGTTGACCACCTGTTAGCTTTTATCAACAAAAATAAAGCGCGGTGATATAGACGTTGGATCCACCATACAATCGGTTACCTTCCCTAGACTCCACCAGTTGCATGTTTTCAAGGAGTTTAGTCACGTGCTCCTGAAGTAGGGAAATGAATACTTCAGAGACTTCCAATAACTTTTCGGGCAGTAACGACGGAGCTATTTTTACCGGAATTGGAGGCCAGAACCGAGCTTCAACTGCCACGAACCTCATATTCGAGGTTTCCTTTCAAATCAATCTTCATTTATCCATCGTCATAATGTTTACTTCGCATAACATTCCCTCCTAAATCATACAATGTGCAGTGTGTCGGCCTCATTCTAATCGATTCAGCGTACCACATTGTGTGGGAAATGATACCCCACACACCAAGGTACTCTAAAATCTCGAATTCCCACGTATGTCTGCCAAAAACGCTGCTTTATCAAAGCGTCTTCTATCTCTGATAAAAATGTGTCTCCGCTCTGCTCTCTTGGATTTCATGTTGAGTGAACAAAAAGTTAGGTCATGTCTAGATATGCAGGGAATTGACCGTACTTGCAAACCATCTCAGAGTTATTGACGAGCCCCGTGATGTTCCAAAACTAGATGCGATCTCCCTGAAAGGTAGGCCCAAACCAGTTCGTGATACTCTGCGACATACCCAGCGCCGCAAGGATCCGGAGGAGTTTATTCCTATCTGAGGGGTTGAATGCAGAGAAACCGCTTTTGTGGAACAACGGAATTTTAATTCAAAAGTAAACGGAGTGACAAAAATCAGGAATATAGTTATCAAGATAGAGATAAGAGAGCGCGGGGTTTTTGTCGTCGGCTACGACTTCGGGTTTGGCAGGAGAGAAAAGTTAATGTCCGACACTCCCCCATTCACGAACTGCAAATTATTCCCATCTTCTCCATTAGGATTCGGTGTTTTGGTTCTGACAAGGCCTTGGTTATTACGTCTGCCTCCATGTCTTCAGTGCAAAGGTACTCGATGTCGATCTCACCTGTATTCACCAGATCCCGGAGGAAATGAGCTCGTATATCGATGTGCTTTGACCTTCCATTTTCGATGGGATTGGAGCATAGGCTGTTGGCACTCTGAAACCTTGTCAACTTGATGCGTTTGATTTAAAAAGTAATACACTTGAGTGATGACAAATCTCTCAAGAGGTTTACTTGCTGCACACAAAAGGGATATTTCGAATCTCGTTTGGGGAGGCTGGCTTGGAGTTCGTAGGAAATGGTCGAACGTAGCATCTTTTCCAGCTTACAGGGAATTTTAGATGTGAAGAATGGGTTCCAGCACGGGAAGGGATGCTTTCAAGAGCCACCCCGGCTAATCGTCTGGACCAACGGAGATTGGAGTAGAACTCTGCAAACTCCGAGGGCAAGGCATATGGGGAGAAAAATCTAGAGTCGTCAAAAGTGACAGTAGGTTTTACAAGGCTAAAATTTGGAGTGCGAGAAGATACAATAATAAAGAAGTAGTTCAGTTCATCCAGGTTTATGTCATTAAAGCATTTGTCGGTTTGTCCCAGCGATCGAAACGATTTCCAGATTACCGTTGTCATTTTACAGACACTTTGACGCTCTGACGTTGAGATTCGACTGGAACCAATTCATCATGTTGCTGTTCACCCCCAAAAATCGCAGAACGTCTTTTTTCAAAAGATCAAACGCTGACGAAAAGTCGATGACCATGAGAAAAGTGGCCTTCCTCTCATCCATTCCACGTCTTACCTCCTCAAGGACACTGATCAATGCAGTCTCAATGCTGAAACCAGCCCTGAACGCCGACTGTTAGAGATCGTTCACACTGTTCTCCTCTAGCCTCTTGTTAACTTATTGTAAGCAACCATGTCCAGCACCTTACTCATAGAAATTCCTATGAAGTAACTGACATTCGTTGGATCCTTGACCTTCCAAATGGGCTTGACAATTACGCTTCCACAGTTCTGGGTACACTCCTGAGGAAATTGAGCAATTGTAAATATGCCTAAGAATCGGGCTGGAACTTCAACAAGGATGTGCAATATTTCCACCGAGACACCATCCTTTCCAACATCACTGCTTTTACAATAGTAATCATTCAGAGCGTCGAGAGACAAAGAAATAGGTCCATCATCCTTCCGCTTACCAAAGATCACGACCCTCCAATACCGCTTTGGTTTCATGTCTCTTCCAAAGAGGTCTCTGTAATGCTTAGCTTTAGAATTTCTAGGCAGTTGCTGAACTTTATTTCAAATTTTCTTGTATTCATTCTTCACACTTCTGTCTTTACTTTCAACTTAAACTTTTACTTTACATTTTTGGACGCCGAATCGATTAGGATGAGTCTCCACTCTCCTGATCCGAGGGATAACCAAACCTTGTTTGAATTGATGTATAAGATAATACAAAGAGCGGACACCACAGAGCCTTGTTCCCATCTAATGAGCTCTCCAGGAGGAAAGGGAGAGGGGGATTCTATGCTGGGACGGCGGCTATGGGTTGAGTGGTAGAGGTCGACAGGGCACTACTCCCTCCCCTATTCTGCGGTATATTCCTCCCTTCAACCCCATAATTTCCTCCCGGTCACGTACCCGCTGCTGTACTCCTATTCTCTCGCTAAAGTCAAGTCAATTCGATGCGGTACCACCAATATCCTCCTCTACTGCTCGGTCTATCTACCCTAGCCTAACCCCTCCCCCCCATTCGGCCGTTTATTCGGCTATCTACAATCGGAACACGCAAAAACTATAACGCAGAATTTCAAATAAATATGTGGGATCTCTGCGTTGACGCCACTGCGAAGTGAGAAAATGGAGATTTTGCGGCGGAGGGGAAAATTCAATATCACAATGACAAACATGACACATTTTTTGTTCGTTTCGTTTTTACGTGATTAGGACTATAAAAATAACTAGTAATATTCGCCCAACCTTCGACAATACAATCGACACTACAACTCAATTTTCATTCCTTCTTCTGAATCGAGTCGACTTAGAGAAGAAGGAGTAATAACAAAGATCAGGAAATCATAGCTACCATGTTTTTATTATGCTCAGGAGTTGTCTGATGATAATTGGCGATTTATGGATGACCGTCCAAGCATTTGTTCATAGTATATTAATTTTATGGAATGATGGTTTGGGGAGGCGCCCACTGCAACAGTTTTGGCGGATTGGTTTTTGCGATGAATACTTTATTCATAGTAATTTACAACGCAAAAGGGAACAAATTGAACATTCCGTCTCCTAAAGAATAATATAAAACACGGGTTGGTTATTCCTCGAACCAGGCGCATAAAGCCTAATTTGAACCTCGGAACAATTCCAATCGATTCAGGGTCCAAAATTTAGTGGAAAGTGATACCCCACACGCTTAGGTAACAGAAATCCCGAAAACACATATACCGTCCGCACTGTTTACGGTTGTAGAAAATTTTCTAAAAATCTGAAATATGGTTTAGGGGTCTGTTCCCGGCCTAGGACAGTCCTCGAAACTTTTCAGCCCGATCGGACCAAATTTGGGGGTAGGGGTCAAAATGTGTTTATTGAAAAATGGGTTTTCGAGATTTTGGGCGATCTAGGCGAGTGGGGTATGATTTTCCACTGAATTTTGGACGCTGAATCCAATGAAATTGGTCCCAAAACGATTGGCACCCACTGGAAGAAGTTATGGGTCAAATTGTGTATATATTACCTATTTTGAATATGTGTTTTCGAGATTTCTGGTACCTAGGCGTGTGGGGTATCATTTTCCACTAAATCATGAACGCTGAATCCAATGAAGTGGGTCCAAGAACGATTGGCACCCACTGGAAGAAGTTATGGGTCAAATTGGGTATTTATTACCCATTTTGAATATGTATGAGTTTTCGGGATTACTGGTAAATTGGCGTGTGGGGTATCATTTTCCACTAAATTTTGGACCCTGAATCGATTGGAATGGGTCTGGGACCCGCCACTCCCACTGTTCCCCCCATTTTCCCCTTGTTGAGGAAATGAGTCTCCATGCGCCTGGATTTGTAACTGTAATCCGTGTCTAATTTAAATAATTTGGAAATACAAAGCAAATGAAATGAATGGTATGTGGTACCCCTAGCCAAAGCAGGGAAGAGGTATCTCTCTCCAAAGCTTCTGGCCCTTCGAGTATATACCTTAGTCCATGGTATATACCCGAAGTATATACTCGAGGTTCTGGCCGAAACAAGTGTAGCAACCTTTAGGAGAGGGCCTTCTTGATTCTTAATTGGTAATTTTTAAAAAAAATTTGAGGTAGTGTTGTTGTTCGATACTTTCTTTGATCCCGATTATTTTTACCGATACCAGTATCGTTATCGAAAGAAGAGTATCGATACCAAAGTGATCGGTATCGGAAGAAATATATCGATACCGTCTCGATATCGATTTGTATCATTCATTCCTAGGTACCACCTCAGCAAGCTGGGCAAATCAGAGATTGTAAACTGCCGCTGGTGTGCCTCCGAGGTGGAGATAGCTGTGCACGCGCTGTGTGTTCAGCTTTCGCTGCCTCCCGGCGGCGGATCTTCGGTGAAGCTGACATGGCAAAGATGGCCCCAGACCCGCAACCAGGGAGGCGGGGGTCCCGCGGGTGTTTTATTTATTATTTATTTTATCGTATATATTTATTATTTATAAGGGCGGACGGGCACAAGAGACCCATGGAGGTCGTGCGCCCAGAGGCTGCGTTCATTGATACCCATCTCTAGTGCGCATTATTGACGTGGAGTCTGCTGTGAGCATTGCGGAATAATTCTTTGCAGTTTCCCTTTTGTCTCAATTCCCACATTAATTTTGACGTCAAACGCACACGCGGGGAAATGCAGTCCGAATATAAGCACCGTTCTGAATACCGTAAATTGGAAAATGGCAGCTGGCTGAAGGTGTTCCGCACCTCGCTCTCCACGTTACCGCTCTTCGAATTGGATTTGCGGGCCGCATCGCGATAAGTTGTCTCGGCGCAACGACAGTCGAAACGAGCGCAGTAAAATTTCAATTCACGCCGAAAACTGCGTTACCGCCTGTGATAAACCCGGTGGCCGAGGGATATTTCGACCGGGTAATACTCAAGCGGGGGAAATAATTTTCGGCGGCCATGCCCCGCCCCGATTACCGGTATACCGAACGATGGGACTATTTTTTTCTTCCCTTTGCCAGCGATGTTTTTCAACCTTCAACGCGCTTTAATCCAACTACCTTCGCCCCCATTCATCGCGATAGTGGCGGAACGGCGGTGGTGAGGCTGTGGAGAGGTGGGACAGGTGGAGGTACAAAGCTGGTTATCTCCCCGCTCCGCCGCTTCACCAACCCCCTTCTCACCCACACCTGCTCCTGTCCTTGTGACTCCCCAAACCTAATTGTCTCTCCATCAGAAGTTTATTCTCGCCCGCCAGGTTTTCCTAGTAGTAATTTCCACTTATTCTTCTGTGCTTACACGTTGAAAACAGAAAAATCTAATTACGTTCTTACTTTATCTTCTGAGAGCGCTTAGGTTGTTGTCCGTAATGTGTCAAAAGTTATTAGAGGACACCTTCTTCCGTCCTTCAAGAAATATTTTCTCTCTAACAGCTCACAAAACCCCAAGGCGAGCCTCAGCTACTGGGCGGGTCACAGGTGGCGGATAGTGAATGCTCCACCAGATATGGTGGACAGCTGCGAATAGGGGAAACCTGAATAAGCAGTCCCGGACCGAGGCGGCAGCCATCATCAGTGCGTGGGAGGCCTATCTCCATGGCATAGGGGCAGGGCTCATCAAATACCACAGGTGCATTACGACGAGGCTGTGACATGGCGAGAAAATGCCGCCATTCAAAAGCATTTCATGCCCAGGTCAGGACAGGGTCTGTGAGCCGTGGTTAAGGCAGCTGTCCTAGAGGAGAGGGAACCTCGATATAAAAGTCTCCTGGCCCTCCAGGTTGGGGGTTGGGCATGGGGCTAACAACTCCATCCCGGAAAAACTAACAAACGTTTCGGAACCAACAAGCAACACAACCCGGCAGATCTACATGGCATTGGACCTAGGCATGAAAATGGACGAAACAAACGGAAACGAGACATATATTTGGCGACCTGGAATGTCCGCACACTCGCAAAAGCGGGGGCTCTCCGTGGCTTGAGGGATGAGTTGACTAAGAATAGGATTGGAATCGCGGCTATTCAGGAACTGAGGTGGAGAGAGAACGGGATCCTGCGCAGTGGGAATCATACACTCTTTCATAGCGGTGCAGTCAGGGGACAAGGAGGGACAGGCTTTCTGGTGGACAACAAGTTTAAGCCCTTTGTGCTGGACTTTAAGCCCATTAATGAGAGGCTCTGTACTCTGAGAATGAGGGCCCGCTTCTTCAATATCTCTTTCGTTTGTGCTTATGCCCCTACGGAGGAGGCTGAAGAGGAAGCTAAAGACGTGTTCTACGAGACCCTGGAGAGAGAGATGAATGCCATTCCTCACCACGACATCCGAATCCTGATGGGGGACTTCAATGCCAAGTTAGGCAGGGAAGAAATCTATCGGAGCACGGTTGGGAAAGAAAGCCTCCATGCCATCTCGAACGATAATGGAGAAAACGGCTTATCGATATGGCAATTGCTAATGACATGGTGGGTTAAAAGTACGTGGCTGCAGCGCCGTAATAAAAGGAAAGCCACCTGGCACTCCCCGGATGGGGTTACGGAGAACCAGATCGACCACGTCCTTAATCGACCGAGGCATGCATCAGACATCCTCGAGGTGGATAGCCGCAGAGGTGCAGATGCAGACTCTGACCACTATCTGTCCGAGTGAAGTATAGGCAGCGACTAGCCTGTCACAGACACAAGATCAGTTCTGGTGTAACCAGGTTTGATGATGCAAATGGAAGGCTATGAAGGGTGGCAGAGGATTATGGCAGAAAAGTGGAGGCAATACTGACAGAAACCCAGATCCCACAGAATGCAAGTATCCCAGAGAAATGGGCAGGCTAAAAGCAGCTCTGCATGCTGCTGCAGAAGAGATACTGGGTGAACGACAGCCACAGCGGCGGGAGGAATGGTATGATGAGGAATGCCACTGAAAGTTGGTCAAAGGAATGAAGCAAGAATTCGAATGATGCAAGAACGACAAGAGCCTCACAGAAAATATAGACGTAAAAGAAGGGAGGCAGACCGTGTCTGCCGTAGAAAGAAGAGGGCACATGAAAAGAGGGAGATAGAGGAGTTGGCTGAAGCCGCTGAGCTACCTAACTCAAGGAAGTTTTCCCGCGACTAAGAATATTAAGAAGGGGTTTCAGCCGCGACAGTGTTCTGTAAGGACAAAGAAGGAAACTTCCTTGGGACCAGAGCAGGTGTTGGACCGTTGGCCCAATACTTTCGGGAGCTGCTTAATGTGACGGGCGGTGAGCACACAGATGGTACCGGAGATGTTCAGCCTATGTTAGATAGGGAGAACGAGGTATTAATACATCCACCCACCCTTACAAGAAGTTGAGGCCATTAAAGGTCTTAAGAACAATAAGGCCCCAGGGGAGGATGGCATCACTGCAGAGATGATAAAGTATGGTGGAGAGCAGCTAGCCTCTATATCCATGAGCTGATCCTAAAGGTGTGGGAACCGAGGCGATGCCAGATCAGTGGAAGATGGCGGTGCTTTGCCCGATCCATAAGAAGGGGGATAAGCTGTGTGCGACAACTACCGGGGCATTGCTCTTCTCTGCACCGTGTATAAGATCTTGGCAAGAACTGCAAAGCGGCTGAATCACTACACGGAGGAGTCCTGGGGGATATCATGTGTGGCTTCAGAGCCGGCAGGTCCACGACAGATCAAATCTTCATTGTCCGCCAACTCATGGAGAAATGTTACGAATACAATGTAGACATTCACCACTGTTCGTGGATTTCCGCCAGGCATACGACTCGATAAGAAGATCGCGACTTTATCAGGCCATGGATGAGTGGGTGTCCCCCGGACTGACTCGCCTTGTGCGGATGACACTCGCCAATACCAAATGTAAAGTTAAGGTGGGCAGTGGGCTCTCGGGTGATTTTGAGGTTGATCAGGGCCTGAGACAGGGGGATGCCTTGTCAACCATTTTGTTCAACCTAGCTCTCGAAAAGGTCATGAGGGAATGGGAACTGAGCAATCCTGGAGGCACTCTGTGCAACCGGATGAGTCAGAGCCTCGCATATGCGGACGACATAGATATGTTGGCAAGGAACCTTGGAGAGCTTGAGGGTGGTCTTCGGAGACTGGAGCAAAGCGCAGGGGAAATGGGTCTGTCCATACCACCAAAAAACCCACTACATGTTCTCAACGAGGCGGGAAGAGGTGCATAAACAAACCGCATTACGTTGAATGGTTCCTCGTATGAGCGCACCTCAACCTTCAAGTATCTGGGAACTCTTCTCACCGAGGACAATAGCATGAAAGGAAATAAGAGCACGTGTTGCAGCTGGCAACCGATGCTATTTTGCCCTGGGAAGAGTCTTTCGAGCCCGAGCCCTCAGCAGAAACCTTAAACTTATGTGTACCGAACTATGGTGAGGCCTGTAGTACTGTATGCTCAGAAACATGGACCATGACCACCGCCGACGAGGAATTTTTGAAAAGATTCGAAAGGAAAATCCTCCGTAAGATTTTTGGCGCCAGATGTGAAAATGGTCGCTGGAGAATCCGCACAAATCACGAGTTGTGTTTGCTGTATGGAAAGCCAGACTAGTCGCCGAGATAAAGGCGAACCGAATAAGATGGATTGGTCATGTGAGAGGATGAGCGGAGATCGGGCCTTGAAGAGGGTACACCAAGGAAAGCCGGGAGGTCGCCGACTGAGGGGAAGGCCGAGGAAGAGTGGCTGGACGACGTCGAGGACGACCTCCGGGGAGCAGGAGCGGGAAGATGGAGGACCAGAGCACAGGATCGAGCTGATTGGCGGACTGTTGTTGAGGCGGCCAGGGCCCTACATGGGCTGTAGCGCCAGGGAGTAAGTAAGTAAGTAAGTTATTGATACACTCAGTACTTGAATAGCAATCAAATAAGTAAGCACAGCGGTCTGCATCAAACCAAGAAGTTTTTCAGCTGGACTACCCAGGTTTTCTAAAGAAAACGGGACGAATGCGATGCATTCGGGCATTTCTTATAATAATGATGGTCGTCGTAATCTGAATGTCAATCATTGTTCGGTGGGTAAGTCGTACTTACCCGACAGTAGTTATTTTCTCATGAGAGTAAGTATGATTTGCTGAATATTGGCGTTTGTGGGCAGGACGTAATTTAATTCGACCTTTTGAAATCGTCACTTTCCTGCTACACCCCAATTATCAAAACAAGTCCATTGTTGAAATGATAGACTCGTTCACACAACCTTCCTGCCTTATCTTCCATACATTATCACACGGCCCTCGTGCGGCAGTGTCGTCAACGCAATAATTGATAATAACTGGGCTACGAGTTGTGGGTCGATTTTTAAGAATTTTGTCACCTTTTTCAAGGCAAAACCAGTGAGTGGAAACTACATAACATGTAAATGCTACTTTGGCTATCTAAATTATCTAAATTCAAACTTTTCACATATAGCCGGCAGTGTAGGCCAGTAATACAATTAGCTATTTTTTCGTGATACATAATATCTTCTTGTTGGCCGAAGAGTTTGGTGCTCATGTTTCTAACAGAAATCAAACATTTTAAGACGTCTTTTTCCTTTCATAGGCTCTAAAATCAGCCAGAGTTCAAATGACCTGTCGTGGGTTGCCATTCTGCCTGAAGCTTCAGGGCAAAACAACACTGGTCTTTGTTTCTGAAGGCCGAACCTCGTCCTCAGGAGATTCGCAGAATAGGTAGGGCTATATTTTCAGGTTTTCTTCAATGGAAGAATTTCCAAGGGGGTTGAAATCTCAAAAGATACTTGAGTGGTTTGAAATAACTCCCTACCCTCCCTGTTTTAAGATGAGCCTTCCCATTTTACGGCAGAACAGGTTTGTTCCCTTCTTAGTTGTTCTTTTACTATTCTCATTCAAAATTACTTGCACCTATTAATGTTGTTCCAGCTAGTATATCAAGATAGGTAGAGTTCTGTCGGTTGTGACACCTACAAGCTTGCAGAGGTGTCCCTCCAATCGCTGTCAGTTATAACTTATAAGATACCCTCGGTATGTTCACATAAATTCTCGGTAAACCCGATAATATTGTAATCCTTGAAGTGTCAAACGCAAGTGGTATTAGTCGGCCAAAGACGGTGTAAAAAAAAAAAAAAAAAATTGTGGCGGTGTATCATGCGGGAATGTTAATCCTTCAACGGCAAGCTGTGAAATCCACAAAATCCAACGACGAAATCGACGTACTGTTTGCTTCACAGTGCGCCTCAAATATACGGAGTCTTGATAGGTTCTGAGACTAATTTTGAGTTCATATTCACGATATAACTATACCTAACTAAATGCAATGTTCCTTGAATGGAGAATTTAATAACCTTTGCTGAAGTCAACTTTTTCTAATGAAACCCCTCTCGAATGCATACCTACAATATTAGTTTTGAAATGGTAGGAACAAGCTTATCATTTGAAGGCATGGCACCTGATAGTCACCATCTCAACACCACAAAATATGATTCAAAAGACATCAGTCATGTCGTGTTGAGGAAAATAGAAATGAACTAATCAAAATTGCGATTGCGTCAGCTCGATGTGGTTTCACGATATCTCTTTCCGTGAGCAGCACCTGAAGAGTTCTCAAATATTTCTGTTTTTACCCATATCAGACTTCTACGGGTTATCTGTGGAAGTTGAAGCGTGTTACAAACGATTGTCCAAGTTTTGAAGACTTAGTGTAGTTTTCCTCTGAATAGCGATGACCTCAAAAACATCATTTATAGTTGTTTGAAATAAGTGAGAATACCTTGATAAGGTCTGACGCCTCCCTGACTTTGTAACTTACATAATATCTTTATCCAAGGTCGAATATTATCATGCATTTAGCACGAAGACGGAGGGATTTTCCCGTAGAGTTGTAATTCCGACTTTTGGATGTTCGAAAAGTGACAGGAAATTAGTTTCGTTTTATTCAAGCATTCGCTTTTCTAGCGATTAGAATGTAATACAGAAAGCACCTTCTGTACCTTCACGTACCACGGTGGAGGAAAATGCTAAAGCAAACTCGAAGAAGTGCGAAGATACAAATATTAAAACGCTGCAAATTCATTCACACGGGTTGGTTATTCCTCGGACCTATAACTTCTTCCAGTGGGTGCCAATCGATCTGGGGCCCATTTCATTGGATTCAGCGTCCAAAATTTAGTTGAAAATATACCCCACACGCCTAGGTTGCCCAAATTCTCAAGAATCCAAAAAAAAAAAAAACCCCTTCCCTTTTCAAATTTGGTCCGATCGGGCTGAAAAGTTTCGAGGACCGACCTAGGCCGGGAACAGACCCTTGACCCGAATTTCAGATTTTTAGAAAATTTTCTACTACCGAAAACGGCGCGGACGGCGGACGGACATTTGCTATTTTTGATCAAGTCACCTTGAAACGTCCAGAAAAAAATTTTTGAGCCGAATCGGGGAGGTTCACCTTTTGCATTATTCCAGGAATAACCAACCAAAATGAAGTCATCTCCTTCTGTGTTGAACACACATATTGCAGAATAAAAGGGGTATATTGATACACGCTTAAGTACCAAAAATCTCGAAAACCCACTTTCAAGGTAGGTAGGTCACCCCATTGTGACCCATACCCACCTGCAATGGGCACCAATGGTTCGGGACTTATCTTAAATGATTCATCGTCCAATATTTAATGGAAAATAATACCCTAGATCGCCGAAAATTTCGAAAATCCATTCTTTAAGAAACGCACATTAAATCCTAAGCCCCACCCCCTCCCCGAATTAGACCTGATTGGGCTGAAAAGTTTTGAAGACTAACTAGAACCAAAAACTGGTCCCTGGCCTAAATTTTCTATCGGAAGTGGCACAGATGGCGACAGATATTGTACCTTTTGGTTGGGGATTCCTTGAATAATCAACCTGTGTTTTTGATATGTCTAAATAATGCCATAATGATATATTCAGAAAAAAAAGAAAAAAAATGTTGGGGGCCAAACGGAGATAGTTAACCTCCCTGTGACCTCTGGCATGATTACATAGTTTGATTATTCCAAGAATGGCCAACCAAAAGGCAACATGTCCATCCGCGACAACCCCGTTTCTGGTAAAAGACAATTAAAAAAAAAAAAAAAATCTATCATCTTTCCGGTTATATATGGTTTTTGGAACTTTTTAGCCCAATCGAACCAAATTTGTGGTGGGTATGAGTGAAAATGAATTTTTTGAAAATAGATTTTTAGGACATTTTGGGAAAAGCATGTGGGGTATCATTTCCCACTAAATTTTGGACACTGAACCGAATGGAATAATTAACCATTGTTAAAGAATTTGCAGCGTTTTTGTGATGTAACGGAATTGAATGATCTAGTTGTGTAGGTATGCGTGAGCTTTAGCACTTCCGGTTGGAACGATTGCTATAAAAAGAATAGCATAATCACCACTTCACGAAGCGCAATCAATAGCAATAACAACAAATTGTTTGTTGGTTTTGACGCCACACTTTCCCATAAAATTCGATAAACAACCTTTGACAGTGTATCAAAGTAGGGCAACTTCTTCCAAACGCGGAAGCGGTGGTATTTTGTTCGAGTGAAAATACAATCAACCTGGGAAAAGCTTTTCTCGTGGCCGTTCATATTTCTCATTATACAGTGGTTTATTAATCTAGATGAGAATTCGTGTCTTCGTTGTACATACTTAATTTAATAATGAATTGGCAATATCAAAGGTACTCCATTCGGTGCGCAACAATCAGTACCGTGCCCATGTCAATCAATTCAACAAGTAAAAAGTAGCCAAAATGGAATAAGAATTTACTAAATTTAGAAAAACCCTTAGATCAGGCGCATAGTGACTCATCCCAATCGATTTAGCGTCCAAATTTTAGTGGAAAGCGATACTCTACACTCGCCTAGGGACCGGAAATCTCAGAAACCCACATTCAAAATAAGTATATAGATACCCATTTTGGCCAGAAGCCTCTTCCGGTGGGCGCAAATCAATCCGTTTCATTGGATTCACCGTCCAAAATTTAGTGGAAAATGGTATCCCACACGCCTAGATCGCCGAAAATCTCGAAAATTCATTTTTCAAAATACACATTTTTACCCCTACCCCACCCTAATTAAGTCCGATCGGGCTGAAAAGTTTTAAGGACCCACTAGAGCTAAAAACGGGTCCCAGACCAAAATTTCAGATTTTTAGGAAATTTCCAACTACCAAAATTGGTGAGGACGGCGGACGGACATTTGATAATTTTGATCTAAACATCTTGAAACGTCCAGGGAAAATATTTGGGCCGAATCGGAGAGATAGACTTTTCTCATGAAAACATAGATTGATTATTCAAGAATAACCAACCAAAATGAAACCACACGCGCCTGGGTCACCATCATTCTCAAGAAACTTGTCCAAAATATCGTTTTTCACAGGTATTCTGCCTCTGTTTAGGGCAATCGGGCTGACAATTAGTTTTGCGCACATGAATCTCATATGGAGGCTAGGTACAAAATTTCCGATTTTTGAAACTATTTTGAGGCCTTTTTTGACCAGGCATTTGTCCGCCAATGGTCAAAGGATAATCGTTTAAGGGAACCTTTCGGATTTGAAACGTGAAATGTGAATGGTTTGAGGGGAATGAAATATTCTTTTGGTTGTTTCAATGAAAATAATTGTTTAAATTGTTGTACAACTTCTCTTCAAAATTGAAAAAATTGCCATTAGGTCTTGCCTATGGTCAATAATTCAATGTTAGTTGTTTTGTAATTTCAATGAATAATATTTTCAGGATTAGGTAAGTTGGCGCAATTCATCTTGACGATTGGGAGCGACTAGTTTTTTTTCTCAGTGTTTTAAATACACACAGTATTCTTGTGAGCTGATTAACATTCGTCATCTTCTATTCACTCACCGTTGAGGTCACCGATCCCGTCTCCGTTGGAATCGGCAAACGACGCAGGGTAGATCTGGTAAACAGGGCCGACTTGCCACCAGTCGAGTTCTGCGCCGAGAGAAGCCCCCAGCGCCAGGATGAAGACGATTTGGGCCAACATGACTGACGACTGACGACACAACTGACCCGACTGACCGGCACGACTGAGGGCTTCGCGCCTCGAGCTTCGACTGGTTGGTGGGAGAGAAACTCACCTGAGTCAACTAGCCATTTCGCCCTTGATTCGCGGCGGATTTCACCTAAGCCCCGGATTTCGATAAGAGCCGATCGAACCCCAATTCAGACCGACTCTCGGATTATTTTTCATCGTCCGGGCCTTGAAAGCTGCACACTCTGCTGCATCTACATGAGAGAAACACAAAATAAATCTCCGCCGAGTCAAGAAATGGCGTATTCTGCTCACCAGGTACGCGCAATTCCCAGAATCTGACTCTCACCACACATGAATCCAGCGCGACGAACTCCATAATCGTGGAGAATCTGCAGACTGAATCCGTAGGTTAGTTATGGGCTTTGAATGAAGTGAGTCGCCTATTTTAATCTTTTTTTTTTAATTTAGCTCTGAATTATTAGGGTGTAAATAAGGCCCGGCATACCCACATTGAAAAGTTTTGTTATTCATAAAATTATAAATTCATTCTCATCATAAAAAGGAAGTCAAATTTTTATGAGACCCTGATTTTATGAGTTTCTTCAGGTTGATTATTTTTCAAGGAGAATGTTGACAGTATGGAAAAGATGTTAACTACCAATACATTTTTGAACATACTATATCTTATACTGCGTCCTACTACTCAACAGAACCACACCTCTTTGAAACTAACAAAATTCGAGGTGTAACTCACGCATCATTCATTCATTGTTTTAATAAAAATAAGAGGGAATCGGACAAAAATAATTGTATCGATTGTGAGAGGTTTAATCAATTGAACGAGTATTTGATTTGAGATAGTGAAGGATGAAGCTGTCATTTGACCCGAAGTTGTTATTTCGAGCGAGTTGCCTTCAATGTTGGTTCCAACGGTAAAACCTTGCTATAATTTCTGGCGTACGACGAAAGCCACCTTGAGCGTCCATTTGATTTGGCTATAGCTAATATATGCAGCTCAAAATTGCCGAAGTGAAAGGATGAATGATACGCTTCGCGCCCGCTCTTCAGTTGTGAGGTGGTAACCGGCAACGCAGGAAACTGTTGCGGGCTTCCGGTCCTGTCGTATGAAGGCGTGGAAGCATCATAGGTTTGTTTGCGCGTCCATAAAATTAGTTTGAAGTTGGCGACCTGGAGCCTGTTGCATAATATTTTATTATAATAATATTAGTGAGTTTTCTAATAACTTGTAATTTCTGTTGCACATGCCAAAAATGTTATATTAGGTCCCCAGTACTATTAGTAAAGTACAGTATGTACTTTTAGGAGGTAGGTACTGAGGCAGTAGGTTAACGTCTTTTCCAAGTCCGGCACGTGATTTGTTAACTGCTCGAGTGGAAATTTTGATGAGCTGCTGATAGAAAATGACATATTCCAAGGCTGTTCCTCCAACGTACTCTATTCCTCTCTTATTAATTTACTTTCGAGAGAATTACCCAACCAAGAAGAGGCTTTGATCCGAAATGAGCCATAAAAACCAGGTCTGAGTCTCCTCAGTCATCCAAAAAATTTATCGAAGGAACAGCTACTCGAAATATTTGATATGAAATTTCCGCGAGATGAAATTGCGTGTAACCATGCAAGTACTACAATCATACTACCATACAGAACACTACATCAACGTATTCTGCCATCTCTTTTGCCTCATACTTTTTCTCCCTCAATTCCTCCAGTCGAACTACGAGCTCGTACTTACTACTTCCTCGGGTAGGTATATTTAATGAAATCAGAAATCGATTGTTTTTCATTAGCTTGTGCTAATGGAGCAATGGCATTGGCATGGCATCGCACTCTAAAAGCTGCTTCAAGGGCTCAACTGACAAAAAATTGAGTTCCATGCCTCCCTATCATGTTTTTGAGTTGTGTACATTATACCTGAGTAAGGCGTCACTCCTACAAAGATCCTCCAGTGAAGACACATCTGGCCACTCCGATGTTCCAAACCTGGTCCTCAAGCTACGTGACCACTTACATAACATCCGACCAGTTGCCTTCCAGCATAAGTCCTCTAAGACGCCATATATGCACCGCAACCTACCTACTTCAACCCACGTATTTGTTCGCCGGATGCAGTTAGAAGACCACTCCAGCCTACCTATGATGATGACCTATTTAGTGACTGCACGCACCGAAAAGTCTACCAGATTCGTACTCCCAGAGGCGAACAGTCCATCTCAATTGATAGGCTGAAACCAGCTTTTCTGCTGAATCCACAAGAGCAGACAATCCAACAGTGGCCCCAGACTTACCATTGCCAAGCAAGCCACCCTACCATACAACAGTGGTGCTACCCAGCGACGCCAACCCCATTCTGCCCTCGGATCCGCTCCCAACCAAAAGAACTGGACATGTGTGCGTTTCTCAGCCACAATTGGGGGGTAATTGTTTTAAAATTGAAATCAACAAGGAAATGCAAAATAAATTTCACGTTTCTCTTTATTGCAGAGTAAACATGTGAATTGACAAATTTGAACTCACAAAAAAGGTCATAATGCAACACCACATTATCCTAGCCACTCTTAGCGTATGTACAAGATGGATGCAAATGTAATGAAAAGTGTACTAAATACCGTTATCCTTTAAGGTAGCTGACCACCAGCGACAGGAGTAAAACTGATACAGAGCACTTGACAGCGTTGGAGGCTCCAGTATATGAGAGAACTAAGGTACTTCTGGGTCTCATTTGCATGGCCTTCGTGTGGT
>CM033998.1:15468100-15562928 GCA_019603395.1 Cyrtorhinus lividipennis | reverse complement strand
GCACAAGGTTAGAGCTCACACCAACCCTTTCATCCATGACATTCTTCGTCAAGTTTTCGAAATGGACAGTGCATGAAGAGGGTGTTTGAGCAAGGTTCAGGTTCATCTTGTTCTAGATCTTCCAAAAATAATTTGTGATTCAACCACAGCTGCATTTTTAGCAAGTTCAACAAAAAACTTGATTGCACAAACTTGATTGCTCTAAATCTTGATGATCCATATCCCCCCACTAACAGTGCTGTCAAAAATATTGTATGGAGTTGTTACTTGGAGTGAGGAAGAAAAGGGGATAAATGGTTGAGCACAGGCCAATGGACACAAAGTTCAATTAAGTTTAGCAGTGTTGTCAGACACATGTATCTTCTCATGCACCTCAAATATTGCTCAGAACAACAGTGCCTTAAAGGTTTGGGTTCATAGGTGAGTTGGAATTATTTTAATCATTGTACTCTACAATACCCCTATTTCTATTCTGATCAAAATCTGAACAGAGGAATGTGCAAGGCATTGGTTCATACCTACCTGTTTTGTAAAAATTAGCTTCTAAACAAGATGGAATGTGCACTTGCTTACTTGATGGACCCAAATTATTCTTCTTATGACTGTCTCCCGCAATTACTCCAATTTCAGGAAGAAACTCCCGCACCAAATATGGAGGTATGGGAGTCGTCATCATCAACTTGGAGAACTCGTCGCAACTCTACTAAGTCATGATTGACTGACCAAACAACAATACACCCCAACACAAGTAGGCTCCATTGACATCAGACCACTATGCATGTTGAAAGTATACATCAAACCTACCAATTGCTTGGGTGACAAATTATCCCTGCGCTGAAATCATACCACAACACGTAGAAGAAATAAACAAGACATTATCCAGACGTTAGATCACCAGGCTGATTTGGGAAAACGAGTATCAAGTCATGAAGAAGCCGGTAAAATTATGATGAAGGTGATATGAGGAAGGTGACAGGGTTATTGAAGGTTGTGCCAGTGTTAAACGTTAATTGCATGTCATGGGCTGTGTACTATTTTGTGGCAGCTTCTTCTCTGAAACTTATGCGGTCATAAAAGTTTCGATATTCTTAACAGAAGGAACCTGAGACGATGGACTTTTTAATTTCTACCAGAAGCAAAAGAGATACCTACCTAAGTGATCAATCTTTGGACCTTTTCTGTTGTCGTTCAGCTAGGCCCCTCGGCCTTGTCTGATGCTGATTGCGTTATCGTTCTGCCAGCTTCACAGATCATAATTTACAGGTCTTTGCAGGGATGAAGAAAAGATGGCAATCTTGCCAAGAATATCGTCAAACAGATTCACTTGTCGAGCATTACCGGTCTGGAGTCACATAAATTCGCAGAGGTAGTAATCGTGAAGACTTTGGCAGTAACCCCATCACTTTTTTTAATTTTTATTTTTATTAACTTTTTTTTTCTCCAGCAAAGTGAGCAGAAGATTGAATTTTTCTCACCTACATTCCGCCAAACCGATTCACCTGTGGGTTCATCATGAGGGGAATTTCGCCTGCAGGAGTCTGTAGCTACCTCACTGTTCATGAACATAGGGCATGGCCCTGTTATACTACGTAGCCTCTCTAATAGTGCAACAATGTTTTTTTTTTAAATTCTGCAGCCTTGCGTGATGAGTTGGCTAGAAATTTGTTCACTTTTATTTGTATCATTTTTGTGGAATAAAGTCTAAACTAATTGACATGACTAAATGATTCAGATCCAAATCGCTGCACTAATGAGGAAGAAGTAAGCCCTTGTTAGTTGGTCATCCTTGGACCAGAGCGCTGCAGTGTTTCCTCTTTGCTGATAACTTGATATGCCTGCGCAAGACTGTGCCTTACCAGAGATTTCAAAAACAGACATTCGAAATGGGTAGATAGGTACCCATTTTCACTCATAACCTCATCCAGAGGGCGCCAATCGTTTCGGGATTCATTTAATTGTTTCAGCGTCCAAAATTTAGTGGAAAATCACTACGCCTAGGTAACAGAAACCAAAACGGTTGACTGTCAGTATGAACACGTTGATTATAAGGAACAACTATCCAAAATGTATTATTGTAAGCCCCCAGGCTTGCTGCCTTCAGAAAGCCAGAAGGGAGGGAGCATGCGCCAGGATCGCCGCCAGCTCCTGCCGGGACGTCGCATTTTGGAGAGAGGCCCAGTGCTCACTTGTTGCTAAGGTGCCCAACCGGGTGGTCGTTGTCGAGGAGCTATATATTTTTGTAACCTGTCGTGCAAGTGCATCACACTCAGTCCTCCTGGCATCGTCCTGTGCTCGCTCTGAAGTGAACTCTTCTACCCGTGCTGAAGTCGACCAAGGCTGTAATATTGTGTTCCCCATGATAAAGGACCAAGTTAATAACCTTGCTGTGTACCTGCGGGACAGCAACCCCCTCCTGTTTTTTCTGACGTCGACGCCGTTTTCGTCAGCCGGTATCGTTGCACTTTTCATTAAATTGTATTTCATGTACATCATAATTTCATGTCACGTATTAATTGTATTTTATGCTCCTCATGTTGTCTAATTTACTTTGTCGAATTACTTTGTCTTGTATCATTCTAGCCCAGGTTGAGGCATATTTCCTTTGCAACAGTCCTTGTTTTTATTATAATTCATTTTGTTTCAATGTATTTTATGTCCATCCTTGGTATCCCTATTGCTCAGTCGTAAGTCTTGGACTTACATCCTGTATCCTCTCGCTAGGTCGCTTCCAATTCTCCGAAGAACCCCGAATTAAATCATAGTAAAATTCATAACACATTAATTCGAGAGAGGCTTACAGCCCAACGAAAATGGGTGTGGGTCAGAATGTGTATCAATCTATCATTTTGAGAATTGGGTTTTCGAGATTTTTGGTAACCTGGCGAGTGGGGGAATCATTTTCCGCTAAATTTTGGAGCATCCAGTATAATTGAGTTACCTATTGATGTGTAACTGGAATCAGAAGGAAGAAGACACATAAATCGGAACAAATCGTTTAATATTCTAAAATTCTTACCATATATTGAGAAACTGCCGTTTCACACGCTGTCACTTTGCAGAGGCCAGCACGCCAACATAATCGTACAATCAAACATTTAAACTTTCATAATTCAACATCCAACGTCTATAATCGCTAGAGAGCCAGGACCGATAACTTTCCATGTGATAAAATGACACTAGCGAGAAAATAATGAAAATGGCGCCTTTTCCTTAAGAGGTTCTAACCGCGTAAGATATTTAATAAGTTATGTTGATGACGTCATGTATGAGCGAGATAATGCTAGCGGTTTTTAAGGAATTCTGTAGGTGATATCGATAAGGGTGGCATTGGCCAATCTAAGAGATTCTACAAATTTGACACTTCAGCAAGCGAAGTGATCCCGCGGGTAGTGGGAACATGAACGGTTTTGGGGGGGAAATAACGAGCCGAACCCACGATTTACGTCAGTCAGCGACTTTACGTCTTGGAGTCCAGCATGTCGATGTTGATTTTATAGTAGACGTAGGGGAAATAGTCGGACTGGCCAAAGCCGAGGCCAGGGATGTCGACGGCGTCGGCGGTTCCTCCGCCAGCCTGTGCGCTGCTGTCGAGATGGCCGTACAATTGGTTGAGGGCATCGCGAAGCCGTTTCATCGACTTCTTATGTGGATGGAGGAGCATTGCTTGGAAATTGACGGGAAGGCCGTACCTCAACACGGACTCAACGAAAACCCGCAACGCTTTCACGTGGATCCACGCGCAGAAACACTCGCTGAAGTTGACTTTCAACCATCGAACGAGAGGCCCGAATTGTTTCTTTCGATCGGTCACCAACTTGGATATTTCGTTCCTCCCCGCGGCCATTTCCTCCTCGTTGTAAGTGAAATCTCGCACAATGAATTTACACTCCCTGGCTTTGGTTTTAAAATCATCGACTGCCTTTCCGAACAGAGTCACCGTGAAGAGCCCATAGTCGTTGTCCATTATTATCAATTGGCTCGACCGAGGGACGACCATGCTGGCCAATTTCTCGTACTTGTTATTCCAATCGTTAGCAGACATTTTTGGCACGACGACCAGCAATGTGACCAAATACTCCGAGTCCAAAATAAAGTGTTCTTTCTTAACCAAATCTCCCAAATTTCGCGTCAGCAGACTCCCGCTTTGTTTCTTTTCCATGTTCTGCAAAGTGCTCTTCAAGTTGTTGTAGGCCGTAGACTTGACCTTCAATTCAGCGTCAATCTGACCAACTTGCTTACTGATGATATCCGCGATATTCCTCAACGATTGCTTGATAGGATATTTGGCCATGTCCCAATTGAATTTCGTAACGTACGTCGGCAGGTCCATGTTGTTGGCCATCAGATTCTCGTGGAGCTTGTCCTTCTGATCCTCGAGAACTTCGCCGAAGTACTGGGCCACTTTGTGGGTCACTTGTTCAACGAAAGCGTCGATCTTACCCAGGTCGTCGGAGAGACCGACCAACTGGTCCAAGGTACCCACTTTGAGATCAGGGATGTGGAATTTGTAGTTTTCCGACCAGTTGTTTTGTTTGGACGTCAGGTTGTTCATGGTTTCCCAAGTTTTCTGCGTTGAACCCTCTCCGGGAGCGGATATCAGCCAGTACTCCGACATTCTGTAGGTACGAGCTGCGAACGATCAGCTTATGACAGCCAATAGAACTTAGCGCAGGGAGGAAAGTCACTAATTCAAACCTGATCGGTCGAAAGGAAGTCTGGGATCTTGTGGCCTACGATCTCGGCGATGCATTCAAAACACCGCGGCCGTCCATGTTGTCTTCGAACTTGAAACAAAAGTCAACTCTCCTTCGAGTTTATGGGAAAACTAACGCAGTTTTAGAAGAATACAGCAAGTTTGTGGGGTCCGCAGGCACACACCCACTATTCCTGACACAAAAGGGGGCGAAGGGCGAGCAGTGAAAATATACTGACTTCACTGCTTTTATCAATAACTGTCGCGCTTGTTGTAGCTCTCCGCTCGATGTCTTCGTATGATAAGGAGGTTGTTTTCTCCCGGAACATAAAGAGGGATCTTGAGGATAAAACTGGGTTAGCAGGCTTCCCAGAAGAAATGGGAGCTGTGAAGGAAGCAATGAAAGAAATTACTATTTGAGCTGGAAAGGGTGGAGGGCACATATAGGATTCAATCAGATCGCTCATCTATGAGCCGTGATCGTATCAATCGGTCCATGAGCAGTGGATGTCAATGAACAAAACATCGATGTTTTCACATCGATACCACTCATGGGCTCACCCGAATTTGGTCATGTCGACCTGAAATGTTTCGTGGACCAACCAAAGCCGAAAAAAGGTCCCTGACCAATATATGATTTTGGTTGGTTATTCCTTGAATAACCAACCTATGTTTTCATGCAGAAAAACAATCTCTCCGATTCGGCCCAAAAAAAAATTTTCTGGACGATTCAGGGTGTCTAGATTTGTCTAAATTAGCAAATGGCCGTCCGCAGTCCGCCGTCCACGCCGACTTTGGTAGTAGATAATTTTCTAAAAAATCAGAAATTTTGGTCAGGGGCCCGTTTCCGGCTCTAGATGGTCCTCAAAACTTTTCATCCCAATCGGACCAAATTTGGGTGGGGAAGAGGTCAAAATGTGTAATATGAAAAATGTATTTTTTGCAATTTAGGTGAGTGGGGTATCATTTTCCATTAAATTCTGGACGCTGAATCCTATGAAAATTGTCCCAGAACGATTGGCACTTACTGGAAGAGGTTATGGGTCAAAACCTAGGCGTGTGGGGTATCATTTTCCACTAAATTTTGAACCTTGAATCGATTGGAATGGGTCAGCGACCCACCCCACCTCACTGTTTCCCCCATTTTCCCCAAATTGAAAAAATGAATCTCCATGCGCCTGGTTCGAGGAATGACCATAATTACCGTGTGTAAGAATTTAAAGCGTTTTTATCTCGATATCATGGAACGTATTATGTGGTCAATTGGAGATGGTTGACCACCATGATCACATAGGTTGATTTTTCATGAAATAACCAACCATACAAAACAACCATCAAAACAAAACGAAGGAAAAATTCCAGCAACAGCAAAATTGGAAAAGGTTTGAAACGTAATGATGTAACTCCGAATTTGAATTCCCTATGGGTTTATTATTAGAACAGCACAAATATATATTTTATGTAAGTATACACTTTCAAAATTTCAATCGATAAATATATAGATGAAGGCAAAGACTGTTGCTCAAAGGCAGTGATTCTTGGTTATGGAAAAGACAACACCAATCCAAAGTGTCCAAGAGTGATGAGGTTGAGGAGTAAGTAGGCCTGCGGCACGCTCATCCTTCAGTACACTAGATGAGTCAGAATATAGGTTAGATTTTGTCTTTCAAATTGTTCGTCTGACACCAACCAAAAAGGCTGGTCTAAAGTGGAACTCAAGCGAGAGAGGAAACTGCACCAACATAGACATCAAACTCCTTCCTAATTATTTTTGGAAATAAATTATGACCCTGTGGTAGATAAATTGTTAATTCAAAAATAGTTCTGACCGAAGCTTAGAGCAACACTGATGAAGGTAGGCAGCAACCCTAAACAAGTGAAGGGTCACCTTATTGAAAAAATCATGTGCAAATAAATTAATTTCATCAGTTTCACTTTAATTAATCATGCCTGCGCAAATAATTCAATAGAGAAAATAATAATTTAGTCAGAAATAATTTAATTTCCCTAGTTTCAATTTCAACTCAAGCCTTTAACTGGAGAAGATAATTTAAGTAGATGTTGATTGCATCTTATCTAATTGGAGTCGTGATTGGGACAATTTGAAAGACAAACAAATGTTTCCAACAAACCTTCACCTAGCTATTACTGAGTACGCCATTCATCCCAGCCAGCGGTATCTCGAGAGAAGAGAGGAAAATGCAGCGATTTACAAAAGTGGAAAAAGTACAAATCCGGGAAGTAGGTATGAGTCAAAAAAGGAAGCTTCTTGAGAACGACAGAAATGCAAGACAAATACAAAGCACTTACAACACTAAAACCAAACAACAAATCGGCTGAGAAATTCTTTTACAGTGAAAATGAATGCGGCTGTAGACAAAAAGACACCCGACCAGAGCATACTTCAACATGACTGTATTGCTTTGAGAGGGAGGCTTGCTAATTGAAGAACAGCTACACTTGGTGAAGGAGACATGAAGAACGTCAGATCCTTCTATCACAGAAATGTGCATAAACAACGCTCTTTCTTCAAATGACAGAAGATAGAATACTATAAGGGCAAGAAAAGCGTCCAAAAAATGTTGGAAATAAAACCTATTGGTCAATTTCATAATATATTTAAAGGTACATTTAATGGTATTTCCATTCAAAGGAAGAATAACGAGTAGATATGGAAGTTCTAATGTATCCAATTTTATATATCACAGTGCAAACCTGTGGAAGAAGTATATTTATTGCAGCATTTAACAAGAGAAACTAGACCTTAATGGCTACTACAAAGTTACATTTTAAAGAATGACTATGAAGATTGCTTTAATATCAACGTCATTGTAGTATCTTGAGATTAAATACAGTGACAGAGCATTCTCCAATATCAATGTGTTCGTATATTAAACGTTTGATTATGCAAGGCTGAAGGCAATCCCGGTGGCTGAAGTACTTAGCGCAAACTAAACTCAGTATCAACTCAGACTAGTGATAGTATTACGAGACCCTCAAAACAACGGATATAGCTAAATTAAAGTAACAGCCTCTGAAAACAGAAAACTGCAATTTTATTTCATAAGATGGATTTTTCGTAAAAACAGGAATGCAATGTCCAGACTGAACGGATGAATAATACTGTATTTAGTGTTTAACACATTAAAAGTGAGTAGCGTCAGATATTCATAAACTTCACATAAATTTAGTGATATTATTTTTCTGTTCCATCTTATCCTTCCTTCCTAATTTATTTATCTTTCTAAATTAATTTTTTTTTTTTTATGAATGCAGAAAATTCAAGCATTGACTTGCCAGGCAATGTATCGCAGCTGCACTGAAGCCCTTTGAGATTGGATTCTTCGGATGCTTGTTTCCATTGCCTATTCAACTGTTGATAATCCCCAACCACAAGTACTTCAGCAGCTCTAGCACCCCCCCCCCTCTCACCCTCGTGTTTACCATTTTGTTGCATACAATTTGTAGCCTGCCATCACCCTGTATGGCTCTGCTGGGGAGAGATTTCAGAACAGCATGATCCCCTTGTTACCTGGATGTTCTCCCTCTCTTATTACAATGGGGAAAATGATATCTGGCTGCTCAGACAACATACAGAAAAATCCATCTTAGGAAATGTGGTTCCCATTTTACATGCTAGGAACCTATAGAAGAGGCTACACTTAATTAAGTGTATGCATTTAAAACACTGTGTTGAGAGGTAAGATTTTACAAGTTGGGCGTCCGTCAAAGAACAATCACAGAATAATGCAGTGTTTGTGATGAAGGTATGTACATAATGACACTCAACACCAACAATTACGAGCTAACTTTGCATGAGCAAGGGAGAAATTGGGATTATTGCTTCTTTTTGCCTATTTTCAAAACATGAACAGAGTCTACTAATATTAAATAGAATAAAGGTACTCATGCTGTCAAACATAGGGTATGCGCAGGTCAGTAATAGGATCAAATATAACTGATTTCCCAGTTACCCATTTTCCAATGAAGCATAATGCGAGCAACACACCTGCTTATCAAACTTTTTTTCATCTTCCCTGCGGGCCTTCAATGCTCATGCACTCCAATCAAGGGCTTCTTTAGAAATGACGTCATTCCTAACTGAGCGGTATTTTTATTTCAGAAACTTTTATGGATAGTTGGAGAAATAGTGAACTGAATAATCCGGTTCCCTGACCACCTCATACCAATAATAGTTGATGAGATGGCAGCCACCAGCCTTTCGTCCGAACAATAGAGCAGAATATACTTTACAGTTGAAACAGGTTGACAACATTTGCGCAGTCTGGTCAACATTGATTTGATGACCAGTCAAATTGGACAAAAGCACTCCGTCTGGCAGCTGATTTCAGGGCAGCGTTATTATTTTTGTTTTAGTTATAGTGGGAGGTCCTAAGAAAGAGAGGGACACTCATTATTGACCACACAAAATTATGATTCCTGCACTACAAAATGCAAGACCTGTGCATGGGTGTCAATGACCTACAGCAAAGAATGTGTTATTTGACGACCATCTACCCACCTACCGATTGGAATGGAAATCTTTTAGTTCTTTACTTTGAATGAGGTGGGAAAAGATTAGGGTTGAGAACAAGTGAAATTACTTGAAGCCACCTCTAACAGATCCTTTCAAGTGAGTGTTTCTCCTATTTGACAAACTCGTCGAGACAGAAATATTAAATTAATCAAGATTAATCAATTTAAAACTCTCTGCTAATAGACAATATTGAATATAAGTTATGGAACAAATATCCTAGTGTAGAAGCAAAAAACGGTAAAATACGAGTACAATTCTCATAAAATGTAATAAGGAAAGGGGATATATAAGCAGATGACTAGGGAAAAGTGGCTGTGGAGCTTCATAAAAAGGTTCACCACAGCTACCCGTACTGAGAATTTTAGAACATCATTAATCTGATTGTTACACGTGCCCGAACAATTTTCCTCAAATATAACTATCATCAAAATATTCTTACTTGCTATATAATTCCGTGCGTTGTACCTAAAATAGAAGGTGGTGCGAGTATTTCATAGCTTGATACTCGTGTGATAGACATAACTAGTACTTAGAATACAGGAACCTTGTTTCAAAAATGAACGTCCAAACAACTTCTAGGAAATAAGAGAAACTCAAGATGAGGGTGGTGATAGTTTCAACATAAACGTTCCATCCTGGCTATTTATATAAAAAACACAAAGATGTTATTTTTAGGAGAAAGTGTTTCGAACTCAATAGTTTCTAATGAATTTTTATGAGCTTCAGTAGTTATGAGTATATGTAGTTTTTAATGAGTTCAAATTTATATTCACGTCAATCCATTTAATTTGACTCGTTGGACAACATTCACAACCATTTTCGACTTCCTTCACAAGGCCAACACTTCAGATCAACAAAGAAACTTCTACAAAATAAAAAAAGACACATTTACGGAGGAGAAAAATTGGAAGAAATCTACTCAACTTGTCTGATCATGATGAACAAGGATAGAATAACGCAACAGGTTTGTTTGCTTGGGGCTGTGAAGTACATGTTATGACCGCAATTCTTCATCTGTATTAGTCCGCCGTACGGCTTAATACATTTTTAACCCAGAGCCATCGACAATCATTTTTGTTAAAGCGGCTCTTTAAAACTTTATGGAATTTGTTGAGTGAATGCATAGTGATTTGGTTTTGAGGGTGAAATACATAAGTGTTGCACACAAAGCGTACAGGTTAATTCACATAACCTTCTCATCAAATCGCGCCAAAATCTCATGAAAGTAGCCAAAAAGGAAAAAGGCGGCGACGAGGTTAAAACGCCCTAGGAGAACTTTAAAAATCAAAGTAAAATGAACGGAGGGTGGAAGAGGGGGTATCACAGTTAAACTACAGGAGTCATTTGAACACCTAAGTATATGTCTTGTTCCCGACGTATTTTTGAACCAAGATTCATCGACTAATACCAGTCAGTGAAGGCATGAACTTTGTAATATAACTCGATGTTCTCATTGTTAAATAGGTACTTCATAATAACGTTGAATAAGTAGGTCGTAAAGTCGATCATTCGACGCTATGACAAAAGAGTCTACGTTTTGACAATACCCAATCTAACTTTTGAAAAATAGTCGTTTTCCCCTAGGATGCCACAGAATTATTTTTGACGTCTTCAAACCTTTAAACCTATTCAATTCATAGTTATACATTATATGTTTAAAATTAAGATCCAATATAATTTCTAACTTTTTTTTAACTTTTCCAGAATCTGTCTTTTCTTGGCTTACACAAGTAAACTTGATTGAAGGCAATAGGCAATGTTTGACCAACACCACTAAAGACTACAAAAAATGTGAATCACGAGAGAAACAAATGTCTTTTGATATGGTTCTTTTAACGGAGATACTTTTTGTTGATCATTTCAATTTCTTAAATCCAGTTTTACAATTATCAATAAATTTTTTTTTTTTTCGTCAAAGCGTGCAAATCGTGGTTTTGGACCCATCTCTTCAGTAGATACAAAGAAGAGTTTTCATCAAGACTTTATCTTGAGCAATCAAAAAGAAAATTGAAGACTAGTTGAAATAAGGAGAGTGAGGTGAGTTTCCAGCCAAACAGTTTAATGGCCAGGTACCGGCAAATGATACCCGGTAGTGGTAAAGAAGGAAGAGTTAATCATCCTTAAACATTTTACAATTGTCAATGAAAGAGGAAAACTGCAGTGAAAAGAATGATTACGTGCTAAAAATTACTCCAAACTGTTCATTTGGAATGCACAAAAACGAGGACAAACACATAGTCCATTAATTATTTTTGAATACTAAGAAATCTTATTGTTATCAAGAGGCGAATAAATTCAAAGTACTTCTTGAACAATACTGTCAAACAGTACAAGGGGTTATCTAGCAAGGCAAAGAATCACTTCACTTATCATAGGATGGTTTTCAGCTTTCGGTTTAAATTAAAGGCTCAAGATAAAACTTTTGCGCTCGTTACTCCAATAGCAAGAACGATCTATGAACACAGCGGTTGAATATAATGAGATCAACTCATCCGCCCAATGAATTCCGACGCAGTACAAGACCTTAGAGCCTGATGAGAGTGTCTTGATCAGGATTTTTGCAATTTGTTTGAATTCTCAAACAGAGAAACGTATACTACTACGTGATATATATACTGAGAAAGGAGGAAGTTTTCTATATAAGATACAACGTAACGTTCTTCTTCTGTAAATGTCAAAGGCATTTTTCGTCAGACTATTGGAACAAAGGGTTTGTCACAATCAACCAATACATATGCGACGATTCAGTGAAATAATGTAGTGTGGCCGTCCAAAACAGGACGCACTGGTGAGGAGGGCGATCCGAGGCGCTAACACAAAGGAGTGGAGGAAGGTAGAAGAAGGATGTGATGCAACCTCACAATCGTTGATAAGATGATGGAGAAAACGGAGATGGAGGTTGGAGATGGAGTCTACACGAAAATCAATCATTCACCTAGAAGAGTTGGTACGTCTCATATAATGAATAGGCAACGAGACAAAATGCTTAAGATAAAGCGGGAGGTGAACCTTCAGTAGTAGGCATCCATCCATTACTTCAATATTCTGATCGGCATATTGCCAAGTTCCCTCAGGGGCAGTTGTTTGTTCCCGTAACATCCAGAAACACACCAATTCTGTGCGAACTTACCCATTGTTAAAGTTAGCCAGGTCTTTAGCCGCATGAAGAATTCTTTTTACATGTCCAACTTTAGTGACGCCCAAGTCTTTCAAATCTCTTCTCGTAAGTGTCATTACTTCTCGACCTCTAATGTCGTGACTCGCAAATACCTCTATGTACTCAGTCAGCTGGAGAGACTCCAACCAAGAACCAACCTGCAAAATGAATGAAGGTTAGTGCACGATGGAAAATTCTAACAAAGGGCCTCTCAGGAATGTGTGACGATAGGGCGCCTAACAATTCACAATTGTCACTGGTGAAGGTTGATCCGCAGAACTTTTGGCCTACCATGGTGTTCTTGAAAGGCTACAGTAGAATACCGAATCTGAAGCCATCTTTGATGGTGAGCAAAAGTTCTACTGTTGTCTACGCCAGTGAGGTGACTCTATCAGCTTTGGATCTATGAGTAGATACAAGGAGGATAACCAAGAGAGGTATATGGGCAGTGCCAAGGCTGCCCAACCTCTGGCAACCTTTCTTCAATATAGGCTTGTGGACTCATCTAGATGAGCTACCACTACATGAGCAATATAGATCAGATTGTACGTAGTAGGATCAGAATAAAATTATGACTAGATCATTTCAGGGAGGGAACAAGAGTGCTTCAGAAGATTGGAGGGATAAAGTCACTCCTGATCGCCCTCAGTGGGTCTCATCGAGAGAACCCTTCCGCATTTTATTGCAACGAAGGGAGCAGTCCTACTGGTGGAGGGGTTTTTAATACACAGCGCTAGAGCTGACAATAAGATTTGCACAGCATCAATAACATGCACAATGTATCCCCTCCTTTGGTGGCATCTGCACCTGATAGAGACCTACACTGCTCCATCACCACTGACAAGGAGCAAGTTCAAAGATCACCTTCCCACCAGTCCAAAGCTCCCCCGTGCCATCTTTACTACAGAAGCAATGTTACAATGGCTGCAATCATAGCGCCAGCAAACCTAACCTCGTTGTTTAGAATATCCAGAATAGGAAAATGACCACCTTCAGAACACCAACATCTTCTTTAAAAAGGTGTTTCAAGTGAATAACAAACTATGAAACACATCACAAAAAATAAATAGAGAAATGCATGCAAATTTGGTAATTAATATCAATAATTGTTGTATCAGTGGGTAAGGATGTGGTGTGGTGACCTGGACCATGTAAAACATGGAATCCATCCAGCCTCAAACCATGAGAGTAACTCACTTGATGCATAACGAACACCACAATACATATTTAAAGAGCACGCACCAAAACGATCAAGGAATACTAAATGCGGTAAACGAGTACACAGAGATCCTTAGAGGGAACATCTTTGCAAGTAGCAACGGCAAATTAGTTTTACCACTGACTGTCAATGCGTTCACAACATTTTTAGTAACAGTTAGTCAATGACTGCTGAGCAACACAACTTCAAGGGAAGCGCGGAGACAAGTGGCAGGTTAGTGGCACGTGGTATCCGAATGGGAAACACAACATGAACAGGAGAGGTTGTAAGGTTTGTTGGAAATATCGTTGCTCTTACGTTTTTATCACGAATTTGATCCTTAATGTACGTGTTCCAATGATCTCAATTAATTTATAAATTTCATAAGGCACCAGTGGGCTGTAAATATGTCATGTAACATGTAAATAAGTGTACATTGCTTAATGAGGAAAAAACATGAGAAAATTTAAAACGGGCGGGCTTCAATGGCAGAATAGAGAGCAGCTAGGAAGATTTAGTCTCGTTCTCTATGAGACGTAGTGAGCAGAGAGCCATGGTATTTTACAATAATATAAATTATTTATCATGTTTGTTTTGTTACAGCCATCTAACCAAAGCCAGCAATAATGTAATTGAGGTCTGAAAGATACTGCAAACGCATAGTCGAAGTTAGAAGGCGAGTTGTTCATTTATTCAGCATAGTCCAGCAATACAACAGATCAAAAACCAATCAATCAATGTGGATTTTGAAAAAAGATGCCGTTTGAACAAAATTTATTCAGAATAATATCAAATATTGCTTTAATCTCCAGCATTTGCCACAACGCCATTGGAGATGTGAATGAAAAACAAAAACTATCGGAATTGAAATGATTTATTGAGCCCTGGCGGGAAAGAAAAAAGTCGTCTGTTAGGCCTACGCATCTATTTTGCCTTGGCAGAGGCTATAGGTGAGGGTGGCGCCCCTTATTCCTGCACCAGAGGGTAATTATGGCAACCCAAGTGAAACATCACTGATAAACGTAACCTGAGGTAAGTCACCAATCGTGTTGTTAACCCCGTTGAGTTTAGCTAGTGTCATAAATTCTTAAAATAACAAAAATAATACAATTTTTAGAGATTTTGGTTATAAAATAAATTTTATTGTCGTTATTATTTTATTTTTTCATGAGTTTGTTTGAAAGTTACTACTGCCCCCAATTTTACTTACTGAATAGCTGTTGAAAGCAGTTTGAGTACTTTTAATGTGATTCCCGCTACCTTTACAATACAATCATATTTAAGGGCAGTTTCCATCAGCCTTCAGATTGTTGTTATTATTGCGTCAATATTTTTACTTCATAGGCGTCACTGATGCTTCTTAAAGAAATATGGTCAAATTTCGTACTGAATCCTCGTCGTCACAAACCACTTCCCGTAATGTTAATAACTTAACATGGCGTTCACAAGTCCTGGAAAATGTTTTACGACTGCTGGACTATGCAGGAAATCATTAATATACAGTAAAAGTAGAAAAGGCAATTTAAGGTAGGGGAAATTGAAGTGATGACTCGATGATAAGCAGTTGGAAAGAGATAAGGCCACAAGTGCATACCTCTTGTACACCCCAAGAGCTGACGTCGCGGCTCATCCCTTTCGCAAAATCCCCTTTCTCCTTATTTTCTCGCCTGAACTTCAACCAGGATAGTTTGCCTCCTTTTCCTTTCCGTTCCTGAAGGGGAAAGAGAAAATGTCGAGTGTTTAGTATAATCATCGGCAAGAGGTGGTTCGTGATACATACATATACTGGCTCACTGACTCACCGATTCGGCGGAGATGTGATGCAGATAAACCAGGGTCTGTCCAATTTCTGACGTATGACATTTCCGCAGTTCGGTTTCCATGAAGGCCAAAGCGTTACTGAGCTGAGCTTCCAGTTCGACATCAAGTTGCTGATGATAGAAAAATCAAGTTTAGTAGTCAAAGCTGAGGTGGTGTGTCAGTATCATTCCTGGACCCAGGGATTAAATAATAATATCTAGTCGAGTCAACGCGTCAAAAAGGCATCCAGCGAAAATACTTTCGTAAGCGTAGCTTTGTATTTTTTTCTTTGTGTTCGCACTATCATCCTTGCGCTAATTTTAGGAAAAACCGCGAAATCTTCAGCCTTACTTGCAACTAAGCATTATAGCTACCAGACAAACTTTCTTCTAAATAAGCTAATAACGATTTTTTCACGAAGCGGTAGCCGAGATACATGAAATCAAAGAGAGGCGTAATTTCCCAAAATTCCGAAAATTAACAAAGCTCCAGCTTATTGACATTCAAACACATATTTGTTTAATATTACAACTTGAGCCGATTTTTCTCGTTCAACTTATGGAGATACTCCCCTTCCATCGATTTCCTCACACTCTCAAAATGGGGGAAACAGTGGGTGAGGCGGGTCCCGGACCCATTCCAATCGATTCAGGGTCCAAAATTTAGTGGAAAATTATACCCCATACGCCTAGGTACCAGAAATCCCGAAAACACATATTCAAAATGGGTAATAAATACCCAATTTGACCCATAACTTCTTCCAGTGGGTGCCAATCGATCTGGGACCCATTTAATTGGATTCAGCGTCCAAAATTTAGTGGAAAATGATACCCCACACGCCTTGATCGCCAAAAATCTCGAAAATGATTATTCGAAAAACACATTTTGACCCCCCACCCCAATTTGGTTTGATGAACTGAATAGTTTTGAGGACCAACTAGAGCCAGAAACGGGTCCCTGACCAAAATTTCAGATTTTTAGAAAAATTTCTACTACCAAAGTCGGCTGCTTATTTTGATCTAGACACCTTGAAACGTCCAGATGATAATTTTGGGCCGAATCGGAGATATTGACTTTTTGCATGAAAACATAATTTGATTATTCAAGGAATAACCAACCAAAAAACCGGATACGTTTTTAAATCACCAATAAGTAAGTGTGTAATCGTCAATAAATGAAGCCAGAACCAACTCAAGTCTAAGGTGAAACATGGCTAACGTAAGAAACCCGTCAATTTCCACGGAGAAACCATTTTTGGAGGGACAACTGCATATACAATACATGCTCCTTGATGCTTTCAATTGCTTACTAGGTTGTCAGCCTTGTCTTTTAGTAGTGAGCACGCTTCTTCGTGAAGCTCCCGAGCGCTTGACACCAGTGCGGTAAGCAGTGATCTCAACTCCGGCTGGAACAATAGTTGTCCATAATATTTGACATATAATCTCCAGAAGAAGTACAAATTAATGGATGGATGATGCCGTTCTCACTCACCCCTTGTTGAATTTTCCCACTCGGGTGGACTTTTTCCAAATTGGCTTCGGTTCTTTCCGCGAGCTCGTAGATTTCAGCCTCTAAATTGGGATGTCGGATTATCAGCACTTTTACACTCCTGGAAGACACAGTCAATAAATAACCGGTTTACTGGAGAGTGATTGGGCCTAGGAGCAGCAAAACCAAATAGGCAGTGCGTACTCACTTCACTAGAGTCGTGGTGGCTTCTATGAGAGTGAAAAGGAGTTGCATCTCGTTTTGGGAAAGCATGTTAGGCCCCGCGGAGCGCGGCTTGCTTTGCTTCTGCTTTTCGTGCCAAGATCTCAGACTGGTCTCAAGAGCCTGAAAACAGGTAATGAAAGGAGTAATGGAAAAATGACGGATTCTGACAGAGGGACAAAAAAAAAAAATCATTGAGTTTCAAGAACATAATTTATGTTGAGAAGGTTTCTCTGTTGAAGGATACTCAAGAAGAGTAGCCCCAGGAGCAGGGCCATTTGGTGCTTCTGTAAGGCAGAATGCAAGGAGGTACGTTTAGAGGTTACTTACTCGGTTCCTACTCAGCATCTTCATTTTATTCTTGTGAATAATCCGTATGATGCCAGGAGGCTGAATCCATGCTTCGCCATCGACTTGCACGGGCACACCTTCGTCACCTGCACCAATGTCGATTAGATCAACGTCAAAGTCAGAATCGGAGTACGCTATATTTTGTACGTCAGAATAAACACAAACTCCTACCCGTTATGTTTATTTGAACGGTATGGCACTGAGCAATGCGATGATGCTGAAGATTTATTAGCCTCGACGCCGCCATTTGCACAGATCCAAAGACGGCAACAACTTCCAACACCTGATCGTCCACGCTAGGCGCCAGAAACACTTCACCTTCTTTTGTTCCCCCCCAAAAATTAGTTCCACCCATGAAACTGAAAGCAAAATAATTAATGAAGCAGTTTATCAATACAAAGCAGTTTGGGTATTAGAAAGAGAACTACGGGACATACCGACAACACTATGCACTTAATATGATGCAAATAATCTTTCCAGCCAGTTTTGGTTAGTTATTCTTTAGGAATAATACAGCTTCTTATAATCATAGACCAAAGAAAGAAATTCGTTACCCAATTTTGTATTATTCAAGTGTGTAAATTCGAAATCCAAAATAACGGTCTGTTGCCGTCCAGGCCAAATACACTAGAAACGCTGCTAATTCCTTCACAGAGGTTGCTTATTCCTCGGACCAGACGCATGGAGACTCATTTCTTCAACATGGTGAAAAGGGGGGAAACAGTGGGTGTGGCGGGTATCGGACCCATTCCAATCGATTCAGGGTCCAAAATTTAGTGGAAAATGAGACCCAACACGACTAGGTACCAGAAATATCGTAAACACTCTCGAAATGGGTAGATAGGACCCATTTTGACCCATAAACTCACCCAGAGGGTGCAAATCGTTTCCGGACCCATTTTATTGGATTCAGCGTCCAAAGTTTACCAGAAAATGATACCCTATACGCCTAGGTACCAGAAATATCGAAAACACATATTCAAAATGGGTACATGGGTACCAATTTTAGCCCATAAATTCTTCCAGTGGGTGCCAATCGTTCTGGGACCCACTTTATTGGATTCAGCGTCCAAAATTTAGTGGATAACGATACCTTACACGCGTAGATCGCCAAAAATCTCGAAAATCCATTTTTCAAAATACACATTTTGACCCCCCACCCCAATTTGGTTTGATGAACTGAATAGTTTTGAGGACCAACTAGAGCCGGGAACAAACCCCTGCCCGAATTTGAATGATTTGTGAACATTTTTGAAGATTAAAGCCACTCATTACTCCAGTGTCTGAAAGAAGGATCACTGTTGAAGTGCCGTGCTTTAGTAATTTGACACACCTACGAAACTCAGGTTCAACTTAACTTGTCAAACTTTCAATAGTTTTCGAATTCAACTCAGCATATTCAACAAAAACACCAAAGTCTAGGAGGGATCGCACCAAACATGTACCTGGAGATATCGACCTTAAGCAAGAATACACAGGCGTAAGATTCAGAGAATGACAAGCCAAAAGCACAAATTTGGAGGTTTCTTTTAAACTTTTGATGATTTTGATGAGTAGCAAACATTGTAATGGAACAAAAAGCATAATTTACCACCGGTAAACACATTTTATGTCTACCACAGTAGGACCCATTCACATAATCGCTGGTAGGTATTTTCCAATTTACTTTAATTATTCAATTCAACTAATTATTTAACCTATATTTATCTAAATTTCAATTACAGTACAAATCCCATTTGCCAAAGGTTGATCCTTCTCTTTTGCCCATGCATAATTTACAACTCTTGGGAAGCACAAGAAAAGCAATCAACCCTTGGTATTTTTAAACTCACTTTAAGGGTTGAAGGACGAGGCGGGATTATAGAGTTAATTAGGTACGAAAGGAAGGAACTCTCTTTAGGCAGTCTCCGGAAATGGGAAAGTTCCTTTTGGTGGGTCATTCCTTGTTTAACACGTTCGCTGCGGGTCACGCGCTCAGCGCGTGAGCTCTGTTTCAATGTGCGTCGCACGCGCCTGGCGCGTGAAGGTAGCCTTCACTTCAGATCGCTCCTCCAATATACCAGAAAGTGAAATGGAACATATTTCTACTTCCCGCGCCAGTTTTGAACCTTCTGAAGGTACTGTAAACGTCGGAGTCAGCTGGGGTGTTGCTAAGATGCAAAAAAGTAAGTCCAAAATAGGGGAGTTTTCTTGCCAGTTTTCATCGTTTTCAGTGTTCCCGCCTCAAGATTTCTTTCAGTGCTTCGCTTTAGTACACGAAATACTTCGGTGCAAGTAGTTTACTCCAAGGTAAATAGGCGCGTGAGCCGCACTGGGTTAGGAGCTCGCTTCGAATTTCTTCCCACACGCGGCGCACTCACCTGGCGCGTTCTTATTTCAGATGACTCCCGCACAGCTGCTCAAACGAGCTCAACAATTCCGCAGCGAACGTGTTAAAAGGAGATGTTTCGCCTGACGGTCGAATCACTGGAGGTTTGAGGTTGTTGCCGCTCACCTTGGAATGTTGAGAATGACGATTCCTTGGAGGGAAGGAAGTGGGATTCTTTGACCGTCGCATTCAAGTTGAACGCGCTGTTCGAGATTTTTGTAGGTTTTCTGAAAATGTATACACCAAGTACACATGTATTTGACGCTTATAGAAAATTGGTGCAGTCTACGATGAATTATTACTGAGATACGGTCGAGTTGTCTACACGTTTTGTAGACTTTTTAAGGTGCAATGTGACAGGTTCGATCGTTTTGAAACTCACGGTAATTACCTAATAAACGTCTCATTTAAATACTATTAATAAGTGTTTATAATATCAATTTGTAAACATAATCGATCGATTTACTTCCTACCTGTAACCACTCCTTGCTCCCCAAGACGCCGTACCACATGTAGTTCTTAGCTCTCGATCGACACTTTTCCGGGTGTTCTTCTCTCTTCTGGTGGAAATCCAATGTGATCTTGGCGTCGATCCCGATTCCAAAATAGTTATTCATCACGCACCTTTCATTGTATCCTTCCCTGCAAGAGCTCCAACGGTGAGAGAGTTCAACGAAACAAGACATAAATTCGCAAGATATTTACATTCTGTACTTACAACAATGTTTCGTGAGGGTCCATCAAAGGCACAGCAGATGCACAAAGTACGTCTGCATTGGCTAAAAGAACCTTCCCAACAATACCACCCACACCGGAAATATCTGAAAATCAAAATTGAGGGATTCGTAAAGGCAATTCGAGGATAGATTTTGACCATATAAGGGAATGTATTTTAGTACCACTTTGCAATGAAAATATATCCAGGAATATCGATGAGCTACCGGCCACCGAGTGTGTATAATTTGGTAACGTAGGGAAGAGAAGCGACAGTTTCAGATGTTATAAGCTAAAATTTCTGACACTTACTAGGCCATTGTGGGAGACGAACGAGAGGGTTAATAATAGGCAATCTCTTTTCAGGCACTGTTGTTCTACTTGTATCAGTCGAGTCCGTTTTCATTAGGGTACACGGCGACGCGGCGGACACTGAAAATAAGGCAAAATAATGATAATAATTCAAGCAGCAACTTATCAGAGAGTGAGAAGAAAAGCGAAATGAAGGTGGCTTACATTTTCTACAACAATCATAGCTAAATCTTCTAGTAGGCGTGTCCTCTCCTGACGGAGACGGTGGGTCTACAACGACTTGGGGGTTTTGAGACCGAGGCTCTTTTCTAGTGAGCGAGTGAAATCTAAAATGCAAATGCGTGTTCATAAATTGTACAGTAAATATCATGTGAGCTTATGGTCAATCTAGAATCCAGAAAGACGGACGAGGAATGAGCCTTGGAAAAGTCAACTTTGAGAAAAATTAATGGCGTGCCGCGGAACCAAACTTTTTCGAAGCATTTGAAGGTACATATTTCAAGACCCTAAATTCAAACTACTCTACACAACCAATCCGTTCACCACACTTTGCAACTTCCGTTTGTATTGAACACGAAGGCGTATTATTCCGTCACGAGTGAGTATGTAATAAACAGAAAGCAATGAGTTGACTATTAATGCAGCAAAATTGCCATTTCTTGTTAATCTATCTTAGAAATCGGCCATAATCTCCTCATCACCTAAATAGCTCGGTTGTTTCTCCGAAGGATTGATTTTCTTTCTCGCTCAAAAATTACTGAATTCAGCCTTGGCCGGTGAGTAGTTACCCTAAATTGGCAGATTTGTAGGTGCAACACGGGTTAGGATGAACGAGAAGACACACAGATTCGAAAAACATCTATATCTGCCACTCATACAAGTTTGGACTTCCATTTTGTGTCAGTTCCTACAAATTAAGGTCGTGGCGGGAAAACATCAAACCAAAATCAATATGAAAGGTTGAGGTCGGTCTCTTTAAAGGTAACTATGTAAAATGTTGGTGATAGCGTATTCCCTTCAATGTATTCTCCGTATTCAAGGCACATTCCTTTTCCACAATAAAATAATAACAAGGGTAATAAAATGAACAGCGCAGTTGCCCAAAGCGCACACACAAAAGGAATAATGCAATTGTGTTACGTTTTTTAAATATGTAAATTGAACAACAAAAAAAAGACGAGTAGATAAAACTCAAACGGGTAGCAATAGTATTGTTATAATATTACAGAACGTATTGAATTCAGTATAGAACGTTCATGATTTAGCAATGTGAGGGATCATGTATTGAATTTTGATTACAATGTTATAAAGAATTGCACCGATGACCTGACGATTTCAATAAATTGCTTCGTCGAACCTGCCTTGTGTGCAGATTGACGATGCAACAATGTTGAATGCTCAAAATGGTGAGAGGACCTGCTCCAATGACGACGCAGTCATTAATGGGCAGGTCGATGGGGACAGTGATCCAGAGCTGTGCTGAATCAGAGGTACCCAACTCGTACCATTATTTCTTCTGAGCTGATCACTTAAAAATTGAACGAACTGCGCCGTCATGACCGATCAATTGGCACTAACCTAGTTTTTATAAAAACAACGCTAATTTAATATGGCCCCTTTGGATTGTACTCAACATTTTCACCAATTTCTCAACTTTGTTTGGCAGATGCAATTCAGTGCGCGAGCAACGATGCAGAGCCTCAACTAGTGAATATACAGTGGGGGACGGGTTATTTGCTACTTCCACATCCTGCATCTATAGTAGGTGAGTTCTCGTTTCTGAACATAGGTTTGAGGAGTCTGATGGTCTAAAAAATGACTAGAGGGAGAAATTGAGATTCTGTGTAAAATAATATCCTTGTAAGATCCTCAAAAGCCGCAAATACAAGGGAAATATGTAATGAAAATTTAAATACACCAAAATTATCCGAGAACCTGGAGATCTCTAGAATTCCAAGAACTCAGCTAAACTGAACGATAGCTTTGCTTTGTGGGGATCCTCGTGGAACCTCAAATGATCCTCTGAAAGCTGAACGGCAACCCACAGGACGTCAATGGTGTGTATAACGTATTCAGTTGTCACAACTGCAACTAGTATGCTCGTGCACTGAGAATGGCGGCAATATTGTTTGTCCACTCACAGAGTTCCACCTAAGAGCGAGTAAAGACCTCTAGACCTTATTATTTTTTGTAAACTGTGAGTACAAAACTGAACAAATTAAATCGTAGATACGAAAAAATGTCAAGCTAAAAAGATCATACAACGCATAAGAGTGAAAAAAAGAGAACCTGCTGTTCAGAAAACAGCTCTGCTGCTGTCGTGGGCAAACTACTACATCATACTTGGAAATGATCAGTTCTAAAGAATTAGTGAGATCTTAATATTTATGCAAATTCAGGCAGTTTGAAGCTACTTGCTTACGATTAGAGAGCAATTACAATAATGATACATTTCAACGGTAATTTTAGGATACAAAGATTGTAGGTATTCAATGACGAAAATCACAATCAAAATAGAGAAAAATGCAAACAAAATCGTAAGAAAAATCTCATAATCCACCTTTGGTCGTTATCATGTAATCAAGTGAGTACGTATGTTACCATTTCCTGAATAAATTCTTTGCAAGTCAAATAATACTTCAGAATGAGATCATCATCCGCATACAAGTCGTTATGACAATAATGGGGAACACCAGCGAACATGCTTCTCTATAAAGGACAACCGATGTCCCCAATCCTCGACTTTGGCTGATCAATACCATCGACTGGATAAATCTGCAGCGTCGGGGGCCTCATCTCCATATTGCCTGATAAATCGTACAACAATATGTGTATATTGAAAAATAATGATAAATAAAATATGTGTAAGAACTAAATTGAAATAATGACATGACTATGAATTATTGAAACTTATTATCAAGTTTCTATCGATATATCGAATCTAAACAGGCAATATGGCAATGGGAGATGTGCTGAAACGCTAAAAGAGATAGGAAGAATACAAAGAGGCAAGGGGACAACTGCAGCATTAAACGGCAATACATGCCAGCAAAGCCCGCTGGTGGAGAGATGATAGATGAGGATCCATGATGGCAAGGGTACAAAATAGCGAGCAGAAATCTCAAGAGCCCAGCAGGGCAATGTTCCTATGACTGAGGGGGTGATGAGTGTACTTGTGGACGGCAGCATTAAACGGCAATACATGCCGCAAAGCCCGCTGGTGGAGAGATGATAGATGAGGATCCATGATGGCAAGGGTACAAAATAGCGAGCAGAAATCTCAAGAGCCCAGCAGGGCAATGTTCCTATGACTGAGGGGGTGATGAGTGTAATTGTGGACGGCCCGTTTCCGTCACACCCTATAAAGGACCAAGAGCAACTGAGTAACGAGGGCAAAGACCTCTATTTACAGAAGACGAGCTGAGGAAGGCAGTTGGGAGCCTGAAAAATGGGAAGTCTCCAGGACCAGATACTACACTGGCAATGTACAATGCATGCCTGCAAGGAGGAATCATCAGCAAACAATGGAAACAAGCAAGGCTTGTGTTACTTGACAAAGGCAGAGGAGAGCCGAATGAACCCGCCTCATGGAGATCTCTCTGCATGCTGGACACAGCTGGCAAGGGGTTTGAGAAGCTTCTGCAAACTGACAAAGCTCAGCTGTCAGGGAGGCTTCAACAGTGGAGGCTTCAACTGAGGTGGCGAAAGAGCTCAAGGAAACTCATGAGTGACAACAATGGACGAGACAGGCAAGACTGCTGGTAACACTGGATGTCAAGAATCATTTAACTCAGCCAGATTGCAGGACATGGTTCAATCACTTTCTATCTACTAAGAAAATTGAGAACCTAAACGACAGGTCTCTGGTTTATTACACCGCTCAAGGACAAAGAGTAAAACAAATATCAGATGCTGCCCAAGGGTCGGTACTAGGGCCAACCCTCTGGAATGTTTCCTATCATGGAATTTTTCAACTTGAGATTGGAGATAGGATATGCAGACGACGTTACGGCAATAATCCTATCAAGAATGACTGAGCAGGCCCAGGAGAAAATGAGCACCCTGATGAGAACCGTCGGAGCCTGGATGGAAGAGCGCAGCCTGTCATTAGCTGCAGCCATGACTGAAGTGGTACTCATCACACGTACGCGTATCCCGGCGCTCATCCCTATACAGATTGGGCCATGTTATGAAACAGAAACGAAACCAGCTCTGAGATAACTGGGAGTTACACTGGATTCCAAGATTAAATTCTGGGAGCATATCAGGAAAGCAGCTGACCAGGCAGCACAGAAGACACCTCAGACCGAAGGCCCGCGACACTGCAGATTACTGACTCATCGACTGAGCCACTTTTCACATTTTACTTTCTATGTATCAGGTTTTTGTGTTAGATAGGGGTGGGAGGGGTCCAGGACACCAAAATATTGAAACCTTCAGCTCAAACAATATTAAATACCTCGGAAAAAAATATGAAGTCAAAATGAGTGGACGACTGACAACCAGTAAATGATAAATTGCCAATGAAGGAAAAGTACATTGAGGAGAAATACCAAAGATACCCGGACGGATACCCATCATTTGGAAGAGATTCACCTGTGATGTCTGCTTCGAACTCTCTGTTGTTTTCCATCCATCCATCGAAATTTTTTCGGGGCTAATTATTTAGGGGAAAATGTTAAACTCGATCGAGAAACGTTTGATCAAAGTGATACAAATAATCATAACGTTTGCTGAAAGAGGAAAAAAAGTGATTGAAGCACAGTAAGTAAGTTCAAAGTAAGACAGGGCACGACGGATGGAGTACCAAGTATGATCGATATTACAGGATTTTCTAATCATTTCAATGATTTGTTATTATTTTCTTGGACTTAGGTACCTATCATGAAACAACAGGAAAGTTAAAACCAGTTAACACATATATTATTTTACTAAACAAATTTCCCCTTCTTTTTGTAAATAGTTTCCGAAAACAATTTGTTCAAGATTAATTGTTTTTATCAGTATTTTTTAATTTTTATTTTTTTAACTAGTCTTTACCCACAGGTACTCTTGTGACCCCTAAATTACCATTTTCTCGATCAGGATCTAGGCTATGATTAGTGAACCGTTATGAAGCTAAGCGTTTAGCTAAGAGTGAAACCCGCCAATTTTATTACCTTTTAATCAACACATGTATTTCGATAGTTGGGCGAACCGTCTAGCAGGTACAAGCTCTGAATCTCTCAAAAGGAATAATTGGCCTTACCGAGACGTATTCTTTACTCACAACCTCATCTACTGGAGGTTCCCACAAATACCCGGGGTGCATGGATGAGGTGACGTGAGGTCACTATTCAGCTCTATACCTAACAATTCATAAAAATATTAGACAAAAGGATCGAAAGTTGAATAACCATCGACCGAAGTAACGATCAGCCAAAAGTGAGGAATAAGGAGTCCCTCGGAAGCGCATGTCACCAGTGAACGGTTTGACCGTCGAAAGAAACCACCATTTTTTATCGCAATTTAATCTTGAGAAACAAAAATTTCAACTTCAAATCATTTTTACGAGTATGGCCACCTCCATTCCATGAACTGGCGGAGGTTGTATCTGAGAAGAAAGCTTCAAGGAGCGAGGTGAGGTGAATTTTAGAAGCCTTCAATCTACTCACACAATGGGTGTTGTCTGCGTTTCAAAAGGGATCGCTGCTTTGTCATAAGCAGGATTGAGGAACATGCCCAGCTGTCTAAGGTCTGGAGAAAGGGACTGGCCCAGTGGGCGAGTTGTGGGCGACAAACGTCGATGATTTTCCTCGAAAAGGTTTGTTCGAGGACTGATCTCAAAGGCTAACTAAATTGTGCACGTTCTATGCGTGTGGTGTTGCAAATATTGAATGTGTTGGTGACATGTGCGAGGCTGCGTAAATATTTTACAGAGACACATGAGAAACAGGCTGTAGTATATTTGTTATTCTTAGGCCTCATTGAGGTCACAGGAGCATGGGAAAACCGCGATGAGGTCCTACCGCATAGCCCGAGGTCCTAGACGAACATCGAAAATTCCTGTCATAATACGCTTTTCAACCACGGCGGTAATCAACACACCTCATTCCACAAATTCGAACTAATGCCAATCTAAATCGATCCCTACCTATTACCCTCGGCATAGGTACAGGAGAGGGTGGAAATAATTGAGAAAACGACGGTCACATATTCGAATTGGTCATGAAGGAGAGACAAAAGACCATCCGATGTGGTCTCTAATTTGAAAGTATTTATATCTATAACTATTTACATAATTTGGTCCTTATTACATTCATATTTATACCACCTTCATTGCTGTTGTTCTAGACTATTATTACCTAAGTTTAACCTGCGAGTGACATGAGTGACTAAAATATGTGTTCATTCTCATGGTGAGACCTCCTTATTCACGAGTTAGGCCGTACTGGTTATCTATATGCACAGTCAGCAGAGACCTTTTAGGTTTTGGTGTGGAGTCGACCGATGCCCCTCCATCCATACCTTCCCCTCTGACGCACAATTCACCATCCTACCCGCATAATTTACCTTCGCTTTGATAAACAGGATGGAGCAGGTCATGCGCGAAACTTCAGCATTCGCAGACCACCGAAATGTATTTTGAAACTCAAGACAGCATTTTTTAAGTAAGCATTTAGGATTTCGAATCCCCACACTTTTGAATGTATAGTTGATTGTTCTAAGGGAAACCCGTGTTGTTCTTGACACGAGTCAGGGCTTTTAGTTATCCTCAGGTTTGCTGTCTTTTCCCAGCGCTCTGGCTTCAGCCAATGAGGTTAGAAACTGAGATGTCTGCAGATGGTCGAGGCTGAAGTGGCAAAACAAAGCCCCATAATGTCCAATCCAGAAAAGGTCCGGAAGGAGCACAAATTTTAAGGAAGTCCGCGATTACTCTCAGCCACTCCTTTGCAAGGCTTGGTTCCGGTAGGAAATTACTCAAACGCTAAAACAAGAATGCACCAGAGATCCAACGCCATTAGGGTCAGAATTGCCACTTTGACAGCCTACTCAACATCCCCGTTCAGTCAGGGAGGCCTATATTTCAGTGAGTCCGTCACCTAATGAGTTGTTTCCGATTTCAAATTGCGATCTATCCATGTCACATAAGTCTACTTCGAGAATGCAAGATTTTTTTAGTAGTATCTCAGGATTTATATTGACATTGATTTGAGCCTTCTCATGTGGGCATCATATTCAGGGCAATATGGACAGCCTACCTGAGTTCAGTTCTAAGAACAGAGGCTCGAAGTACAAATTTTGATCAAAGAGACGGCCAAAGGTGGAATGAGACGAGGGCATGCTTAAAAACAACTTGAAAACAGAAGTCAAAACACTTTTCGGATGCATTACCTAACCAACTCCTCGTCGTCAGTTTCGGAAAGAGCCAAGCTTTTCCGGTGAATGGAATCCTGGTACTCCTGGAGGTACATGCCATCGGTGCTGCCCCTCAGGTTATTGTTAGAACCTTGGATGGTCACCTGGATCACGTCGAGGTGGGAGGACTTGGCCTTTTTGGACTGTTTGTCTTTCCTCGCCTCAGCGCTTGAGTCTGGGTCGTCGTTGGACACTTGGATCGTCGGTATGTTGCGGAAGAGGCTAGTGTCGACTTTTGCCGCTTCAAAATCCAGATCGTCCATCGACGTCAACTTTTTATGGCGGCATTTAATCGACCTCCGAGCGATGTCGCTTCCTTCGATAAAGTGAGCGATGCTGCAACGCTTGTTAGGTGGCATGTCCAGGCCTAGTTCTCTTTTGAAATCATCGTAATCGTCGTCTTCGTCAGGGCTGGTCGAGATCAAATTGGTGGCGTCCAACGTTTCGTAAGAGCCGCTTTTGAATTTAAGGCTCTGTCTCAGCTTTTTCGAATTCATCCTGAACGGTTTCAAATCTCTTTTCTGAAGCTCAGAAGTCCCTTCTGGACTGTCGTCGGAGGCCTCGGATGAGTCAATATGACCGATGTTGGCCAACTCGTCTTTATGTTGCAACCCAGACAAAATGCCGTCGTCTGCATCAGCTTTGTCTTCGTCACCAATTCCTCTAACCAATTCATCATCGGGAGTTTCCAGTTCATCCCTGCTCCTCTCCACATGCGCGGTCACGGAAATTTTCTCCATAGTTGAAGGGTAGTCCTCCGGCGCTAAAGTCCTGAAATGATAAATTGTCGTTCCTAGTGATTCCATCTACCTGCATTCCCCCTTTAAAATCTATTTGTCACATGCGACTCGGAGGCGTTCATCTATGGATTTCTTTATAGCAACGTTGTAGATCTCGAGAAAGGCAAACAGAGGGACAGGGATGATGGAAGCAGTTTTCACAAAAACTATACCACGGGACTACCAATAAAATTGAACAGCAAGAAAAAGTGATAACGGCTTCAACGGCTCAACGGTTATTGGAACTATTTTCGACATGACACATTAATAGAATAACGCGCTACAACACAATTCACCACATATAAGAGACGAATTGAAACAAACCCCACCGCGGCTCATTTCAATAACAGCCATTAACGCGTAGTGTGTGAGGAGCCTCGATCATAATATTGAAGTTCAAGGATAGATTCCCAAGTCCCCATGGATACGAGCTCATGTGGGTGTAAACGGGAACACACTTTTTGGTCCGATTTGGGACAACCGTTGATCCGAGGTGAAATCCAACTAAATACACTATATTGAGGCGTATTGCATTTGCAACAAATATAAAGTCATTGAAATAATTTGTTTTTAGCATGGTGATTAGAATCAAAGCAGCCTACAGAAGCATTTGAAATGTCATCAAACCGAGGTTATTCGATATTAATGAGCGGGAAGGTATTTCACGTAAAACAAGACATTTGAGTGACAAGGGACGTACGTGATAGGTTGTAAATGTGTGTAAAAGAATATGCAAGCTCAGTTAAATGTTGGCATCACAAGTGAAAACAAGCAAGTTATAAAAACGCGGCTTTCAATCCGTGAAGCTTCGATGTAGATCTCATGTTTTTCTTCAATAAGAAGAGACATTTTTTTTCAGGTCTTTGACTTCCCGCTATAGCCTGGTTTAGGAGATTGTCATTTTAGAGCACCCTCCATATAAATTATATCTACGAAATAATTTTTAATAAAAATTTGAAAAGCTTCAGTAGTGAACATACTGTAGTACACATACATAACAGTAGTGTCCTACTGTTTCCAATGAGGGAACAAAACCAGAATAGACTGCCTCGTGTTTGATTTGCTTATTAGACACCACTAGTTTGGCTCAACCTCATGGAAACGCATTATGTTGGGTAGGTAAAATGGACAGGAACGCAAAGGCGACATATTTAGTACGGCATCGTTCAATCAGCCGATTCCGAAAGCGGCGGATGTTAACAGTAAAACTTGCAAAATGAATTTTACGAAGAAATTCATGTTGGATGCCAAAAAAAGTTGACAAAATCGCTCTTAAAAATTTTTTTTTTAATTTTAAAAAATAAAAAGTGAAAATACTGTTAGCTGGCGAAGGAGGGGGAAGGATGATTTGATTAGCAACTGATGGATAAATTTTCCAATAAAGTTTTTCAAAGAACACCTAAATATTTTTAAAAAAATAAAAGTGCTCAAGAACTACCTATATACCAAACGTTCTGCTGAAGCAACTGTGGGATAGGTACAGGAATGTGTTGAAGAAAAATTACTTGAAAAAGGAATTTCAACGATGAGCTTTCATTTTGCCTCAAAAACACGGGTCTCCTACATCAAATTTTCCCCAAATTTCAAGGAACTTTAAAGAGCACTAACGTTAGGAACAAAAGCGAATGCCGCCAAGTGGTGGTGGAGGGGGGGGGGGGATTCCAACAACAACGCCATGCTATCTAACCCAGCATTAGTTTGGGAGGAGCCCACGAAAAAAATATGGCCACTGACACCACCATATGCAGCTCTGCAAGGTCAAGTGGGAATTAGCGAATAACCAGCTGGAAGGATGAGAAAGTCTACTGTCTGCAATTGAGCTAGGAGCTGCCATGATGAAAACCTATTGCTTTACCACGTTGACCCCAATAACAGGGGCTGCTTACAAACGGTAACATCAAAGGGTCATCAAAATAATATTGTTCACTCGTTCCCAGGTCTTGAGTATTTTATTTCAACCAAAAGAAAACTTTGTCGATGACTGTGTCATTAATACAGTCATTGACAAAGTTTTCTTGTGATTAGGTCTACCTAACTACCTAGGTTGCGCTCAACTCAATACAACGTAGACTCATCAGTCCAAACAGATATCAAGAAACTCGCTTAAGAGATGTGCTCAATTCAAGCCAGAGTTCCTTTTTTCCATGATATCCCAACATGCCTCTCAGCTACAAGGAAGATCCCCGACATTTTGCCTGTACTCAGAGCCTCCGCATGGGTTAATGATGTCCTAGTAGTTTAAATTTCCGTCAGTTTACCCAAAGTACAAGAAAAATGGGCCAAAACTGTTTCGTTGCTAGCAGAATACCAAAGAAGAGTAGGAACCTTTCCATTTATTATATGTAAAAATCTCAAGCTTTGGTTGAGAGTTCAAGGGGGGCATTCATCGAGAAGAGGAGTGGTTTAAAAAAATATTAACGACCAAATAACAGCCATAAAGCTGATTGATGGAACGGAGTTATGAACGTGTGATTGATTTTCAGAACTCTAGACTACCAAGTGGACAGACATGACTACATTGTTCAAGTCACTGAAAGCATACAAAAAAGTTTGTTACGAACATATGGAGCCAATATCCTGTGTCATTCTCCCTGATTTTGACATACATATTGTGAAAAAATATCACCACCCTTATGCGGAAAGGAAGGAAGAGGAAAATGTGAAATGTGATATTTGTTACAACGATTCATCAGTTGAATGATGGAGAAGACAAAAGAAATTTAAGTAACGGTACAATATTCATTCTAGCCGTTCAATTTTATGACTTAATTGACCTGTAGCCCCATCATGACGTTGGAACATCCATGCTTGCAAAAAGGGGGTAGTTCTAATTTTCTCGCCAAAAGTTACCGACTAGCCTGACCTTGAATGAGAAGAAGCAAATGTTGACTACTGAAACTTCATAATTGATATTCAGAGGGAATAATTCAAGAATGAAGAAAAAGATTGGAATTTCATTTTCAATTCAATTGTGTTTCTACATACCTATTGCTCAGCAAAGGCGTGCCAATGTACCTACTGATTTAACAGTAGGAGCCATACCTACTTCATTGATTGCAAGCGCAAGACACATTTCATACATTATAACTGGACGACTAACCAAGTTCCTAATTTTACTTAATCCAGAGCTCTTCCTTTCTTCTCTTTTTCCTAATAAGGAAAATGTAGCAAGAGAGATCGCCAATGCCGTGATATAGCCCTCAAATATGAGAAAAAGATTCCAACAAGATAAGATTCCTGTTGCGAGGGTCGTTTGACAACTAAATTGTTAAATGCAAGAAAACTAGTCTTGGTTTCTAGAATTTTGTGTAACTTATGCAGGTTGCCTAACCACAAGTAGAATTGAAAAAATTCAGGTATTGTATGTATAGGTCAGCATTGTAAACTAGCAAACATTTTCTTATCATAACTAGGGTCATTGTAGGACAATAGTAAAAACTGTTTATCAACTGCTGGATCAACATTGCATTGGAAATTGACAGTCCGCTTAATTAAAAGGGATCCCAGGAAAATGATGAGGGAGCGGAGGAGACGTGCAAACTGTCTTGAAATGATTTTCAAGCATTCAAAAGTGACTTTGGGGTAAGCGACCGATTTGTATGTTTCACTAGGGGAAAACTAACTAAACAACAGGCAAACAAATAGCACTCTGCAGCACAAAAGCGTTGCTCTTGGCTAAAGGGAGAGGAAGGGTAAATGTGGTTCATTTACCATCTTGTAATAGAATGACCTGAAGTTGAATGGATGATGTATGTAGTTGTACATCTAAATAAAAAAAGTCATAGTTATAAAAGACGGACATCAAACAAAAGAAAAACAAAACTTTGTTTCACGAGGGGAGCAACTGGAAGGTGGAAGAATACTCACGGCGTGGTGGGGATTTGAGAAGCTGAGGACCTCCGATCAGCAAATTCCTTGGGGACAGGCAGGTTGCCCAGGTTGAACATCTCGCTGGTTGAGCAGTTTGAGTCTCGACGAAATGGTGGGAGGGGGGAAATGCTCATCAGTCCCCTTTTGTCAATCTGAAAAGAATGAGGGAAAAAGTTGAAGAAAAAACTATCAAGGCAGAGGGCTTTTATTCTCACGATTAAGAAGAGAAAAGAAGGCTCCAATCAGCCAAATTCACTGCAACCAATTAGCATCCCTATTCCACTCCACAAACGCTACTCAGACCACAATCTCCATTAACGGGGTCTTAAGATGTTATGCTCCAATAAAATTGTTTTCATTGTAACTACACTTCATGTGCGTTACTCTCTAGTTGTAGTATCAAATGGAAACAGAAATTCTCTTCAGAACAAGATAGGTAGTCCAACTATAGATGTTGTGCACAACACACTGACTCATAACTACTCAAAACCCGAATTGATGCTATGCTGAAAGGGTAGGCGTCCAAAGGATTAAGCAAGTTCCAAAATTGCCACACACATTACCATGTTAGGACATAGCCTTCTTTGTTTCACCTGATAAGATTAAATGAGGTATTCCTAGGAAGTTATTAAATTAGTCATCAAATTTAATCTTTCAACTTATGTTTTTTTTTTTGGTAAGAGTATCAGAAATTTTGCACACAGCCAACACCAGTTTTGTACTTTGAAGAAGCATCCCCGCTTCTGTGTGGTCAAAGTGAAGGTCAAAATGACGATCTTAGATGCAGGTTCATTAGATTCTAGGAGGACCTCAAGAATTGTCAAAAGAGCCATTTGCTAATCCGAAGGAAGAATCCACTCACAATTTCTTGTTGGTCGGGAGTGAGAGAAGAGGCGGATTTACTGGATTCAGCAGCTCTCGTCATGTTCTGCTCGTCCACAACTCTCTCAGAATGTTCTATCAGCTGTCGCACAGCTCTCTTGAGACTATTGGCACGCATTTTCAAATGTTCCTGAGTTGGTAGCTGGGAATACGGAATACGGTTACACTATTGAGCCTAATATTGAATGAAGAGACCACAAAAGATATCCCTAGGAGAACTCACTTTACTCCGACCCCTGTCTTCCATCACTTCATCATCTTTTTCTGATTTCTCACTCGCATATTTCTCCAAATGCTCCTGGTCCTGGGAAATCAAATGAACGGGTTGGTGTCAACTTTTTTTTGTAAAACAGTGAGAAAATTTATTTTTTTAAATTATTTTTGGTCAAAAACATTGTACAGTCATTTTCAAAATTGTTATTCTTGGTAAGCTCAAGTAGAAATGAAGTTCAAAGGATTGATAAAATATATTTTCTGAAGATGGGTCTGTGAGTGACGCTGTTACTCCCATGAGATGAGCATACCAAAAAATAGTGTACCTACAACATTACGTCATGCAATATTAGCCCATCACAGATCGTCCACTCACCATTTCAACACCTTCTTCATGTAACGATACTAACATCTGGTCGAGCTTTTCTCGTAAAACTGTACACTTTGTAGACAACTCTTTGTCTCCTTGACTTTGACAAATTTCCCCCGCTCTTGTCATGAAGGCTTTAACTGTTTCGCACAGCACCCTTGAATGAAATTTGAGATTAGGAAAATGTTGAGATCAGCAAAAGACCATACAACCTGTCTTCTCAGGTTGTAACGATGACCTACTTGGCAGAGGTGAGGATTGAGGCATGCTCTTCCGACTCCAAAATATTACTCAGATGAGTCACCACTGAGTCCTCATATGCAGCAAAAGTTGGCAAAGTATCTTTCATGTCAGTCTTTTCCACATCTGAAGCAACCGACAAAGGCCTCTCAAACGTCATTATACTCCATCTGAGAAGCACAAAAGCATAGCTCAACAACAGTTGCTTTGATAGGAGACCTAGAAACATCTGTAACGGTAAGGAGAATGAAACAAACCGGTCAAGAATTTTTGTCGTTGCTTTTTCATATTTGTCCAAAATATGTGTGAGGTTAGCGTCATCATCACAGGACGCACCCCATCCCAATACTCTAGCAAGATCATTGCCAGTACCGAGAGGAAGAACACCAACTTGGCACTGTTTCTGGAAAGAATCATTCCATTCCTGAGATTGTCATATTTGCTTTCAGCTGAGTAGAACTATTTCAAAAGTACAGTCGCAAACTAAATTGATAAAATATGGATATACGTCAATCTCAACTTGAAGCAAATCAGATTCAAGTAGGTGTGAACCAAGAGGTGAATCTGTCAGTATTGGGGCCAATTTACTAAAATCTTTTGACATCGCTGCAATGGCTCCGATAGGCTTTTACTCCTTGTCTACATTTTATTAGCCATCATTGAAAATTGTTGAGGTTTCCCCCAGAGAAGGAACTGTAACGGCTGACAGAATTCACAATCACAGTCAGAACCTACAACAAACTGATGAGCGCAGTTAAGTAAAAGCTAATGCTATGATGGCACTACTTACTGTAATATTAAGTTTATCTATTTCTGATAAGACCCAACCAACTGAACCATCGCCACTACAAACCAATACTCTAAACGGGTCAAATCTTCTAAAGAGCTGTAATCTAAAACGAAACAAAATATTTATCAACTAATTTATTAGCGTTACAATTCAAGCTTATAATTAAATAAGGGTTGACAAGAATAAGTCAAAACCATAGGCAGGCTGCAATATCTCTGTTAGCTGATAATTATAGTTTTTCTCGTTATCAAGCACAAGATAAGCAGATGGCTCATTTCCACAGGCCACCTGTAACCCTTGCTACAGCAGTTACTGTAGGGAGTTAAATCTTCATGTCCTCAGCAAGAGATAGTACAAGGTCGATCAGTTGGGATGTCCCCAAAAAGGAGTGATAATGTTGATCACAATCACAACTCCCCAATATGATTTGTTTTTCAACTCTTAATTTTGAATTATTCATTCATATTCTTTGGTTGCTCGTTAATTATGATAATCAATGCTGACAATAACTTCAGGAATCTGGTTGATCAATCAGTCTTCAAGTAGGCGCACAGTTGGCCATCCTATTAAAAAGTAAGGAAGTTAGGTTGTCAGGTAGTATGATGTATGATGAAAGTAGGAAATTAGTTTATTTTCAAAAACTATCATGAAAATTGTCATCTCAGGCAATGAATAACTTAAGAATGATCCCACCCAATGTTACAACTTATGACCTCACATCACAAAGTCCATGGAGAGTTTGAGAGCAATATGTTAATCAGGTGGTGCAGCTTCTATCTAGTGTTTAACCTGTTGAACAATTCCCAACGTGTAATCTAACTTAATCCCAATGACTTCAATACAAGGCCGAAACACCATATCTCGATCGATGTTAAAACTAATACGACTTTGTTTCAAGAGGTGCAATCCCTGAAAATTTTGAAATTTCCGCCAAGCCAGTTTCCTTTTTCAAAAAATCTAATTTCACTTAGGTTCACGCTCAGAACATAAAAATGTATGTTCATTATTTTCCCTTTACTGATCTTCATCTTCTCTTTTACTGCTATGATCATATTTCTACAATTTTTAGGATGCCTTCATTGTCCAACTACCTTGAAGTCATTGACTTTTTTCCATTTCTGTGCCAACTTTCAGGTTGCATATTGGGGAAGTGCTTGAGCGCAATAACGACCATTGTGCCAATCATGTTTGAATACTTCAGTTAGTTTTACTGTTTTCGTTGAACCAGTTGCTAGCCCAAAAGTGCCACTAGGTGAATCAACTTTTCCCATCTCAAGGCAATTGCCAGACTAATTTCTCAGGTACGAAAACTGTCTCTGTCCGGAGATAGCTAAAGTGAATTCGAGAGGGGTATTTTGTGACAAGTACATCACAGGAACTTCAATATTTTAACGAGCAGCTCTATCAAGTTCCCGGAATAGTTGTGTACACTCCAGCAAGGATCAGAGGTGGCAGTAAGGCACCTCGAACAGAAGCAGAAACAATAAAAGATTATTATACTCGACCACATCACCAAGTAAGTGTACAGTGAATAAGATGACCAACATTTCTGGTGGGGGGGGGGGGGGTGGAACTGGATCATGCATGGACAATTAACATCGATTTACTAAGGATCATGAGGAGGTTGATTGAGAACACATTGGTGATTTTCCAATAGGAGGTTAATCCAGAAAAGTGGTTATCTCACGAACAGGAATGGGTCAACATTGACTGTACAAAAGATAACGCTCTGCCATCCAGAAAAAATATTATCAACTGTCATAATATTACAATTTTTTTCTAAATAAACAAACAGATTGTTTGAACACACATTGTTGACAACACAAGTAACATTTGTTTCATAATAAGGGCGTTTAGGATATTTCACTTACCCTAAATGTGGCCCCGATATTATCAAATCAAACACTTGCGCAGGATTCAGCAACTGTTTGAAACGTTTCAGGAATTTAACTCCTTGATTATCACCTGACTTGGAATTAACGAAAACAAGAAGAGGAGAACACCCCTGAGGCCTGACTGCTTCCCAAGAGTCGTCAGAACCTGAAAGAACCAAAGCCGTTAGGAGAAAACGATTCCTCTACAATAATTGTTATTTCTTGGAGCAAGTCCATGGGGAAAATAGTGAGTGAAGAGTGTCCAGGAATCATATAAGTGGATTCAGCGTCCAACATTTAATGACAAATGATACCCCACACGCCTAGATTGCCGAAAATCTCAAAACCCATTTTTCAAAAAACACTTTGATCTACATGATCTGGATTCGGGTTAATCGGGCTGAAAAAATTTGAGGGTCAACTAGAGCGAAATTTTAGACGCTAAATCGATTCTTCTCATCAGTGCTGAACTGATGACATTTTAAAAATCTCTCAATCTAAGTTCAAATTGTTCACACACCACTTTGGGTTAATAATTCTTTGAATAATCAACACATCGGCGTGGACAGTGGACGGTATACGTGGGACGGACATTTGCTCATTTTGATCTAGACACCTTGAAACGCCCAGAAAACAGATTTGGGCCAAAGAAGAAAAATTAACTTTTTGCATTAAAAAAAAAAAAATTGCTGAAATCATGATTGGGAAGGGTCAAAATGGGTAATTTGAAAATGGCTATTCGAGATTTTGGGGCCGTGTAGCACATCATATTCCGCTAACTTTTGGACGCTGAATCTATAGAGATGGGCCTTGGTCCGAATGCCACTGACCGGACGAGGGTATGGGTAAAAATAGGTATTTTGAAAATGGGTTTTCGAGATTTTTGGGAGTAGACCGTGTGGAGTATGATTTTTCACTAAATTCTGGATGCTGAGTAGACTATAATGAGACCTGGACACTCAGTGTTTTCCCCACACTCTTGCTTTAAGGAATAATGAACCATTTTGGAGGTGTTTGCAACGTTTTTAGATTATAACGAAAATGGGAATTCCAGGGGCCCAAAAGAGTCACGGACCAACTGAATTTTATCAGTTCTGATAGTATTATTGTAATCCTACATTCATAGCAAGATACATCAGAGATCACGGAGGTTCTGACCAAACAGTTAAAATTTCAAAATTCTGCCCTAAACCATTTTCGATTCTCACCGACAGAGTGAAGGGCCGTGGGAGGTACTACGCTAACACGGCTTGGACCCAAGTTACATTTCACTGGGTGGTGAGGTCGGCAGGCAGTGTGAACCGTCGCCTTACACCACAAACATCTCCAGTCTTGAAGTCTGAAACAAAAACCAATTTTAGAACGATCAAAGTGAATACTCGAAAGTGAACTTCTCAAGATATGAACTGATAGGAAACAATTACCTTAGAACGGAACCGCAAGTTTTGTCACAAACAGCGCACTTAGAAGAGACTGGTAAATTGCCTTCCATCCATTGATGCGGCTGGTAAATATTCTGAAACCCCCCCCAAAAAAAATTTTTTTCACAGACCAAGATAATCTCATAGAAAGCTCTGTATTACTTATTAGAGAAATAATAGTACTTTTAGAAATGAATAATAATTATGGGAGGGGGGCTACAAAATTGTGTCCTAGACACCCTTCAGAAGTTTACAGAACTAATTTTGTTAACCTATTCAGTGCGGGACCCCAAAACGTGTCCATCCTACCACCCTGAGAGGTTTTCATGTTAATTCAGGCGTTTTGAACAACTTCGCGTATTTTGGAACAAATGGGCAGAGCAAGATCCTCTATGGCTTGTGAGGGAACTGGTTTCATACTGAAGATAGTGACTTATCAAACAACCATGTATGAGAAGTGATGGGGTCACTAGATGCCCACTTTCACAGAGACAAAATGGCATTCAGGGCGTCCCCAGATGCCTCCCCCATGGTAGGATGAACGGGTAGGGCATTCCCAGACACCTCCCCAGACTGAAAGTGTAAGCAGACCTACTGGCGGTACATTGGAACAAAAATTAAAGGAAAGAGCAAAAACGATGTTGAATATTTGAACAAAGCGAGCAGAAGATAATCAAGTTAGCGCTCCAAAATATTTTACGCGCCTTCCGTGGCTATGAGGGTAGTTCCTCCACCCAACCACCGCACAGTATTCATACTACATTGAAATTTCTTACTCCATCTTTGTCTTCGATAATTTCTTTTCCAACGCTGGCGAGAGTTGTCCATTTGCAATTGTTTATTGCCTTGGACGCGCATCTTTTGTGAACTTTCCATTTGCAGATTTCACAACTTAGGCCGTGAGAGGTGACTCCTGAATAAGAAATAAAACAGAATGAGTAATTCGCGTAGACGGGAACGAAGAATGATGGGAAATGCTCAAAATCCCACTCAATGATACCAAAACATTTGAGATTTTCTCCACTAAAGCTACAAATGATTCCATATTGGTTCATCACTCTGATTCTGTTGATACCTCCCATTAACTAAGTTGTTTTTAACCTTTGTAAATTACAGTGATGGGAAAAATTGTTGAGGCCGAACGGAGATGGTCGACCCCCATGGAGCACGAAAACAGGTTGATTATTCAAGGAATAAATTACCAATAGAGTTCTGAAAACCCATTTGATAGCAATTATACGTCTTTCTGACCCCCATATTCGTATCAGATGATGTTGAGTGTCTATACCAAAAATATAGGAATAAGATAAAAAGTGTCGATATCTATCAGATTATTTGTATCCATAGGTATTTGATATCCCTAATTCTGAGTTGTGTCGTCACCACAGAAAACTAGAGACACTCGCTTGGTCGCAGTAGACACAACCACCAGTGTTTCTGTCTGATCAAAAGCAAACTAATGTTATCAGCGAGGGCATCTGATCAAAATGGAAGGCCCATTTTGCCCGATGCGCCAACTCAACAGCTGAACGAAAAATGCAGTCTCCATATCATGTGGTAATTGGTGGGCTCATAAATAACGTAAGCGAAAGAGGGACGAGCCACCAGGTGGGTATAACAGAGGTTGAGGAGGAAAAAAGTCGAAACGAGATAAGATTGTTAGTTCAGCCGTAAGTCGATGATTCCACCGCGGCTGCCCCTGCATAAATAGAACCACGATTCGCAATTCGTCGGGCTGGAGTTGATTTTATTACGTGACCGCGTTTCCAACACATATTATTGCACACGGATATAATTTGTCTGAAACGAGAGGTGAGCGAGAAAATCTATCATCCCGAAATTCGATCATCAGTCTGAATCAGACTACGACTACACGTGAGATAACGCATGGTCAGGCAGCGACAAACCACGTCAAACGTGAGTACATGGACCCACAGGTTCACCCTTTCTTGACGTGACACGAGGGTGGGGGAAGCGATGCATGGATATCATGCTCAAAGGGGAAAAGGGGTTCAGTTGTCATGCAATCTTTGACAATGCAAGAATTTCACGGCAAGAAAGAGGAAGAAATTGCAGGGTACAATCGCCTGTGCTGCAACAGCGGCAACTATGGATATGGGTGCATCCCATCAACAGTACGCAGGGCCAGTACGGCAGATTTGTGGGCGAAGAGGCGCCTTCAGATTTATTCACACGTCTGACAATAATCCAAATCCATTGACAGAGACCTGACGCTTAGATGGCGTGGTAATACGCAAGATCCCACGGCATATGCAGATCACGTCAGAGCAATTTGACGGAGTTCGTAATCAAATCTGTAACTGGGCATTTGGCCGTGTAATAAATAAATAAATAATCTGTTGGAGATTGTCCGAATCCTTTGTTTACATTTTGCCTTCACATCATACTTGTACTACCTACCAAGTACGCCATCCCAAGTCGAGTCAGCGTAATCTGTCTTCAGCTGTAGGGTCGTTCTACCTCACTCTCCATCTCTTTTTGCCCAGTCAAGCCATGAGTGTGGTCATCAGACGTATCTTTGCTAATATCTCTGAAGACTGGCATTGGTGGCCAGTAACATGATGTGCTACTGCAACTGAGGTGTTATGCGACCGACATCATAGCGTACAAGGATGCAACTTGTCCCTCTGGTCCTCATACTACCGTACTTCGATTACGCCTCCAGCAGTGGTAGGCGACCAGAGCTCTCAATCCATTCGTGTGATTCTTCTATCGTCTCAAGCTTATGAGCACGTCACACCTCTTTCTGGAAACTGGGTTGGCTGAAAATGAAGGAACCTGGCAGTTGCGGCGATTCTTTTCAGAATCCTACAATCCAGAACTTCATTGCATCCATTCGAAAAGTTCCTCTTTAGAATGGAGCTGCAGGGTCCCCCTAACGGGAATGCTGCCACAACGCTTTGAATTCCCTGTCATTCAACCAACTTGATCAAAAAATTGTATCCCAGGCCACCCTCTACATCAACGCCTTTTTCAACTGGAATGGAACCTCTTTTGGATCTTCTTGTTATGATAGCACGCAGGCTTGCAGCCTGAACTGTGATGTAGGGGGTGCTAATATTTTAGTAGAATTTATTCAAACCCGCAGAGCAGTCCGCACCCCAGCAGCTGACGCATAGTTCACCAGATCCATGCTACACGAAACGGTACTTTTATTACCGGTGGCTAACGTGTTTTATCGAACGGAGTTTTGGCCAATTCCATCTTGGGACATTTAGCTGACCACTAAAAACCGCCAATATACCTGCAAATAGTCTTTTTGTATCTATCAAACCTCTTCAGGTCGTTGAGATCTATTTACGCAATGTATAACAGTAACCGCGAAGCTCCTTAAGCTGTAACCGCCACAGTCAGTGACGGGGATGTTGCTCTAATCATGCTCTAATCATGACTGAAAGCACTACGTTCTGAGCACTTGTGGACTGAGGAAAATAAATGTTTTGCAATATGTACTTCCAATTTAAGCGTTAGCGATATAGATTTTCACGATATTTCGGACCTACAACCAATCGACATGGGTACGAAATTTGGACGGTCTTCGGCGAGCGATGTGGATGGATGAAAATCAAGCAGGACTCCACAATCTAGACTATACGTCCGAAATTTAAATTTATTGGATCATTCTTTGGAAAACCTCTTTTGTTTGGGACATTTCGCATTTTGAATGACTCACTTTGAAACATAAAATATGCATAGATATTTCAGTGAGCGGCAATTCTCTGAGGTCAGGTACCATGGCTCTAGAATGATAACTATGTCGACGCAGCTCCCTTCAGGGTCGAAACTTGTCTCTGCATGTTTCCTTGTTATTGAGATATGTACTCCCATATAGGTATTAATTTATTCTATGAATATGAAAATATAATTATTCTGGTGTGAAGGAGGGGTAAATTCGACCAATTCAAGATGTATTTCGCACGGCCAAGACTGACTGTGCCTCAATCGAAGCGTCACGTGGCTCTCAGCTGCCCATTTCGATATTTTTTTGGGGAGATGCGAGTCCAGATACAAGGATGTACTGAATTGCAATAAGAATACGGAACCAAAAGAACGGGGTCCTAAATATGCAAGCTGCGATTTCAAGTTGGTACCGGCAAAATGGTTGTCAGGGTACATCAAGTACATTTAATGATGACTATTGCCTACAGACTAATTCGGAGCCCTTCGGTCTATATCAACTCGGTATTTCAATTTTTACAACAAAATCTACCAATTGACAACAGTAGCAGGATCCGCTTGAAATCCAAGAGTACGTAACACGATACAGGACCAAGAGAAGGCTTCAGCCTTCTCAGCGCTGGAGTAAATCCTCATCCCCAACAAAGCTAACGACCCACGACCAACTGAATTGAATAAGGAAAAGTGTGTGAGCTCCTTTTACGCGGAATCCAAAGGCGGAGCAAAACCAACAGACGTCTCACATGTCAGTCATCCGATGATCCGTTTACTCTAAAGAACGAAAAGAATATTAAGACACAAACTGTGGAGCTGCCTCAGACTGGAGAAGGCAAGTGATTTTGGATCAAAGGCAGGACACCTGAGGCACCTTCATCTTCTTACGGAGCCGGAGAACGAGTCCGCGTCGACGATTCTAATAAATTCTTAGTCGGAATAGGAATAGGTGGCCAAAATGGTTCATACGGACTTTCGTCAATTCCATCATGGGATATTTAGGATATATAGGAGGAGGAATTAGACGCGTTTCTTCGCGTGTTCGCTGTTTACCGGGTGCCAATGTTGATGGCTATACAATACTGCATGGTTCATTTTCCGCCGATATTCAAATTCTTACTCGAACCAGGCGTCCTAAACATAGAATTCTCATAGAGAGGTAAATTCGCGATGAACCCTCCAAAATGCTATATCGAGAAGAACGCTAGCAGGATTAAAACCTACCAATTAGAATGCACACAGCTCCAGGAGAATTTCAACACTTGAGATTTCTCATGACATGCTACGCGAACAAAAGAATAAACCCACCAGCCGCAAGCGGTCAGTTGATCGATATTCATTCCTTCGTATTAAAATGTAAAGGCCTTTGCCGACTGAATAGTCGATTGCGCCGAGTGTTAACGGTACGCTTCAGGTTCAAAGGACGGCAAAATAAATTTAGGCGGAATCGTGAGTAGATTACCAAACTTACCAGAGAGTGCGTCTCTACAAATGTTACAGTAAGTAGGCCGCGCATGGGAAGTCGCCTGCCAATGGTGTCGTCCGCTGAGAAGATCATGGAGTTCGGACACCGTAGAACCCGACTGAAACAGGAAGACATCCTTATTGGAAAAGTCGATTTGACGATTAGGCCGGTTACTTCAGATGTGGACATGGCAAAAAAGTGGTGCGGAACTAAATAAAAAAATACAAAAAAATTGTTTACTCAGTTTGTTCTTTGCTAATTGTTTTCAGCACGGATTTTATTCGAATACTATTTATTCAGACGGGTTCCAGATCCGAAGGATTAGTTAGTCTAAATACATCAGTCAATTAATCGTCAATACCCCCCCCCCCTTCCCTCTCACCAATGGGACTTTGGTGAAACGGCTCAGAATTGTCAGTTTGCAAATGTAAGTACTGGCGTTCTATTCTTGAATGATGGTTTTAGGTTACATTATCTGTGTCTAAAACTCTGCAACATCTTTCGGCGATAAGCCCAATTCAAGAACATCAAAAATAAATAAATTTTACAACACGTAAAAGTCTTACAATCCCATACAAAGCCGATATTGGGCACCAACGACACATTAAAGTGGTCATAAAAATATCTTCTACAAACTTTGTAGGACTGTATTTCTGCTTTGTGGCATTCTACACAGCTCCACTGGTTGTTCATGGACATCTTACACAAATTACATACACATGAAAAATCCAGAAAATATCAAGAAAATCCGTGCACCATTTTGCGATGTTCACCTCTGAAATGAAAAGTTCTAGAACGTCTAGACTAGGATAATCCATAAAAAACGACGACTCAATTATGTGATTTGTTTACTGCATCGATGTTGCTGGGTGCGGTATCTTGGTGAGTTTACAAGCTGTGTCACGACTATTGCCTACTTTTAAATACTGAAACAGCCATGCAAGGAGGATGGTAGCGTAACGGTAACTTAAGATCACTCGAATAGGAGTTTCTCAACCTAAAAAACCGATAAGTTCAAAAAGATTAACTGATGAGTATTATCATTGGGTCGTTGCACATTCAGTTACTGTTAACAGCAATACTCCCCCCGTGCACAGCATGGGATTTGTGCCTTTACCTTATACTATTCAATGATATCTCTAACGCCATTGGTATCTTTCATTTTTCAAATTATCAACATTTTAAATTGTTATTTTTGGACCTATAGATGGCACTGCTGTAAAATGGAGTTTCAAATAAAAAAACAAAGGTTGATTATTCAAGGAATAACCAACCAAAACGACGACATTTTCCCCTTGAGGGCTCCGAGATAATCAGAATTCTTGGAGTGATACTTTGACGCACAGTATGCCGCATCCATCCAAAAATAATGCCAACATGACACGGGGTTTCCGAAATCCACATTGTACTAGTTGTGAACAGAATAACGTTTCATTATTACGCCCGAGGGTCGGAATCAGGGCTCTTAATAGTCGCATCAACGCTCTTTGGTCTTTTCGTGCCATAAATGCCTCCAGTTTCCTCACCCACGTGTAGTCACACAGGTCCGGAACCCATTTCAATCGATTGAGAGTCAAGAAAAGGGGGTGATGGTGGCTTTTCTTATTCTTCCACGGTTTCAGATACATAAGGGCTACGACGTGATAAACGGAACAACGATCAGTTCGGTGGGTCGTACATTCGAAGGTGTGCCTCCGGAATTTGAAATTGCCACCAACGTTTTCTCACAAAGGATTCCCTGATCTGAAAACGAAATTCACCGAGACAGTGACATTACTCTCACTATCAAGAAATTGAATTTTCCTATTTCCTCAATAGGCCATGAAAAAGGTAAACATTGATACGCCAGTTGAAACATGATATAACTGAGACGGGTATCAAATTATTTCTAGGTCCTAAATTTATGTATGTCTATTTCAACCTCACTCCTGAAATTACGGACTCAACAGGGGAGCAGCACTTACCATTTTTAGAAAACAAAATTTGATTCGCTTCAATGTTTGGATCGATTGGTAGACGAAAAATGTGGGTATTGAATAACAGCCAACATTCATTAACCCTTTTTTTGCAAATACATTTTTAGTGCACGGACCACTGGTCATCTGCCCGGGAGTTCATCATCATCAAAATTGCAATGTAAACGTTCCAACAAAATTAAAATTCTGCACAAAAAAAAAAAAAAAAAAAAACGTTATTTTAAGGTCTTTTTGAGAAACCCGTATAATTTGAACTGATCGGTCCCGTTCAAGCTTTCTATGACCTTCCATGAGCCAAGGTATGTCTTTCCGAAATGCCGAAGGACTTCAAAATTTAATTTGGAGTTTTTCTTCACTCGTAAGCCTGGATTTAGGAGTTTTGAGCCTTATTTTAAAATGCTGCGAATTCTTTCACTGAAGTTGGTTATTCCTCGGATTAGCAGCGTTTTTTAAATTTTAGATTTTTAGAAAATTTTCTATTACCAAAATCGGCGTGGACGGCGGACGGCTTATTTTTACCTAGACACCTTGAAACGCCCGGAAAAAAATTTTTCGGGACGAATCGTAGATATTGACTGAAAATATATTTTACGTGAAACGGTCACTATGTGGCACTAATGATTTCTGGCTCTGCTACAATGTTCTTGATGGTCCCAATTCTTTTTCTGTTCAATAAAATAAGGATCTAGACGAAAATTGAAGAAAAATGTCGGCATACGCTTACGTACCTAAGTGCATTTACCTATAGTTCTTAAAGCAGTGGTTCCCAACCTGGGGGCGATCGTCCCCATTTGGATTATCTGGGGGCAATAGTTGATTGGAGACGATTTGAGGGGCGAAGAGTATTCTCAAATGGGAAAAAATTAAAATAAACTGAACAGTAGTACCTTTACAGTAGAAGTTGCAGGGTAGTACGTAATTGTAGTAATTGGTCATCAATGAAAATGAAAAGGGGCGATATGTGTTAGTCAAACCTCAGAAAGAGGTTCATTTTGCTCTTAGATAAAGTGCATTTAGCCCAATGTACTATGACGGTAGCTAAGCTTGTTGCTACTGTTGCAGGGCGGTCACAATCAAAACCCCACACATTCTGGGCTGGCCGAAAAATGTCTGTTGCTTAAATCAATTAATCCATTTGCAATGTACACCGTACACAACAGAACCTCCAGAAATGTTTTCGCTTTGCATTTGCAGGCCCGTGAGCCCTTTGCTGGCTCCTGATTCCAACGATCGACCATACATCAACGTACTACGTCGAGCAATTCATCATATCAAGGCCTTCATAATTAGGGTGACGAGCCAGTAATGAAACACGCTCCCATTATGGAACCTTAAACAGCCACAGCCCTCTGGGGACCACAAGAGAACCCGTACAGTCAGTAATCCCTGGGTCGTATCAAGTTCTAACGAATCACCTAACAGGTGACAAGGGCCACTAACTAGAATGACCGGCCAACTTGATCCTGGTATTTCAGTTGATCTCCGTAAGACAGATCTCCTCAGGTAGGTTTACTGAGAACAAGCTGTCAACACCCAACTGGATTAGAGTCCAGCTCCGAGACGTTGGAACAATTTATTACATACACTAGGGAAGAAAATAAATTTTAGTGTAGATTTAATTTTTCAAAAATATTTTGCTGCCGATTATTCGATTAGTGACCTTTGATTTTGACAACTAAAAATCTATTCCTGAGGAGAAAATTGATTCTGTCAACATGACAAAAGGCTTATTTTGAAGAACAAGGGATACGAATTTCCTTCGGCTTCCTCCTCCAATCAACAAGTAGGTACCTACTGAAATCAGGAAATTTTCTTTTGCCAATGCCCTATGCCCCTTGAAGGATAAATCCACGGGCTACGAAAACATTCAACAACACCAACAGCAAGGTTCGGGGTTTGTCATTTTCATCGTCTTTCATTTCGTCTGCCCTCGACGGCTGCATTAATTTCGATATTTCTATTCATGATGCCTCCCAAGGGTATGTGGTGGGCCTACTTTGACCACAAAGATGACAAATCGGCCAAATGTCGTACATGTTTGACAATTTTGAACACCTGTGGTAATACAAATATTCATCCTAGTATACAAAGGGTGGTCACCATTTATGTCTTCGTTATTAGGAAGATTATAAAACCCCTTCAATAATGCGTTATAATGTCTTAATTTTTGGCTTTTTATGTGTACAAGCGATGTTTGCTTACCGATGTTTCATCCTTAACTTACACCTAAGGCTCTCTGCGCTGTGTAGGGATTAGAAAAAGGTTCTTTAAGAGCCATGAAGTGGAAAACTTTTAAAAAAATATTTTTCACCTACGAACGTACAAGTTACTTTAAATACTAGAATAAAATGAGAACAAAGAGCATCATGAGTCAAGGAGTGGCACGAAAAGGCAGTCAGCGTCCAAACTGGGGAGATGTAGAGGAAGATTCAGTAGCAATTGTTCTACGAGTAAATTGTGACTCAATGTTTACACATGACCATGAAAAATCTCAAAAAACCATTATCAAGGTAGAAGAAGAACTACCTAACTGTCCACTGTGTGGTTTTGCTTGTTCTTCTTAGACTTCACTGTAAAATTGTTAATTGAGAATTAAGAATGTTTAAATAATTGGATTCAAATCCCTCTGTAAGAACCTTTACCGCGCGAATTTAGGTAACTTTGATACAAAAATTTGATGCCATTTCGTAGAAAACTTTACCGTGATCAAATAATATACCATCGGCGCAGTTCCAGCCAAAAATTGGGTGGGTGAACATTCCAATGTTGTCAAGACTAATTTGTAGTTAAGTCCCTAACAAAGCAGCAGAACATTGTTTAAGTTGAGCCAGCCAGCACAATTTCAGCGCTAATCTGCTAAGGTTGATGCATCTTGGGAAACAGAGGATGAACAACAGAACAACAACAGCATCATTAATACTGACGCTGCTCACTACACCTACCAAGAATAACCAGAGATTACCCAATGCGAATGGGTAGCAAAGGCGGCTGAACGAGAACAGAGAACAGTTTTTTGATTATCTAAAGAATGAGTTTTGACGTCCTTATCTTTTTCTAAGCATTCATATTATTCACTGGTTATTAGGAAAAACAATAATTGCGGGGGAAAAAATAAATTAGAGTATTCATAAAGGCAGGTGGTTTACGAGGGATAGAAAAGAGGAACCCACAAAAAGTGCAATTGAACTTCGCTGGAATGTGCTGGAAAACGTTAGTCAATATGGAAATCCCACAATAATGGAAAAACAACTCACCCAAATGCGATCTCTGGAGTGCTCTCTGGTGCTTGTCCCTTTTAACGCTGCGAGCCACTCTTCCATCAGATTCTTCTGTGTAATTCATCTAAAACAGGGACGAGAATAAACTGAAACTTGTGAGATAATACCAGGGAGTCTAACTTGTGGGAAAGTCAGGGGAGAAAAGAGAGGTGGTTTACGGGTCTGTCCAACCTATTTGGTGTGAGATGAGATGTTTGGAATTGGATTTCCTCACACAGTGAACACCAAAATAAGGAGTACCGTATCGACCAACTCCACTGTACAATAAAAATATGAACTTAGTGTAATAACGCAATACACATCAGTATCCAGAACCAATAAGGATACTCTCAGTCGCCTCATGACTGCAGCCAATGCAGCCAGTCCTGGATACGGTCTATTTGCGTGAGAATTATCGGTTTCTAAGTAATGTCAGAAGGCTAATATAATAACACTGTACAATTGAGCAAATAGCTTGCTAAAGCTTGCTACTTTTCTGTCTTACGTAATTTGAATAATTTACGTAGATAAATTATTCATACCTGGGATATTGTGGGATGGAGTGTGGTATCCTCCACTCCAGAGCTATGCTACAAAATAACCTGAAACCCCCGTTTTGGTTTTTGAGTAATAAAGTCGTGTTGCCGGTAATTCCGCGCTGGTTTTATTGTTGTACCATCCACATGAATCTTATCTCGATTTCTGATCTCTTAAGCATATTCATTTTAGAAATGAACTGACAGCTGGGACATTTGGGACGGAGCCAAATACCTTGATTTTATTTAAAAATGTTTTCAAATATTTAGAGGCAGTTCGTGCTCAACAAGCCGTTTTGAAGGAGAGTTGTTGAGAGGAACATTGATAGGGGAGGGGGGTTCAGCTCCCACGCGCAGCGAGGGGCAGGAAAAGGGAAACGTCCTGGGGGAAGGACATTGGAACAGGCAGGTGACCGCCCCTGCGAACCCCCTTATCTACCCCGTCCAACCCCGGACCAACCCTTTCCCTCACCCTTCGACCACCACTCTATCCGACGCTGATGAGGGGTGGAGTGGCCTTTTCAGTCTCCCTTCGCCTTTTGTTCAGCAACCAACGCGCGATACGAACTCGCTCGGGTAAATCCAGACGTTGACGTTCAGGACTGAAAAACGTCATCGGGCCAACTCCGGCGTGGGACATAGATGGGACAAGGAGGGAGGGGGTGAATTGTCATTTCAAATACGTAGGCATCTCCCTCAACCATCCGTGCCACGTAACTGCGTAGAATATTCTTTCCCCCGTTCAAGGTACATGTCGCCATCCATCTCCCAGGGAAAGTTTAAGAGACGCTGAAGGGACGTTCAAATGTTATCCCATTCATACATGGAGGTCACCCAGATTTTCAAAAGACAACAACTTTCTCGATACCTCGCGGTACGTTTTACGTTTCAGGGTGCTGAATCATTTTTCACTAGGGTAGGACGCTGGATCCATTGAGATGGGTCATGGTCGATTGGTGCCCTTTGAAAGTGGGACTGGTCTACAATCTATTTCGAAAGTGTCGGGATTTTTGGGTACAGAGACATGTAGGGCATCTTTTTCTACTAAATTTTGGACGATTAGTCGATTGGAATGAGTCATGCATTCTCTACCAGTGGTTAGGCTTTTGATTACTGCTTGGGCATATAAGACGCGTAAGGGTGGTCGGATCGGTACTTTACCATAGGCGTATCTTCGGGACAGGTATAGTTGGGTCAAAGAGTGTAGGACAATCTTTCAAGTAGGAGAAAATGAGCTTCAGGCACAGTCCAGGGTTGGTACACAGTACACTCGCTCCTCAGTGTACTTATGTACATGTGTGTTGATTTGGTGCACTCCTGTTGGGATGCACATGTGTTGGTAGGTGCATGTTGTTAATGCATGTGCATTGGTAGGCATGCATGTTGTGCACCCCATTCACAAGGGCCCCATACCCGACAGAAGCCAGCGCAAAAAATTCAAATGGAGGATTTCTAGGTATCCGAATTCAGGGCAAGAAACCGTCACTCCCAAACCATGAACAGCGAAATTTGAATTACGGAATAGAGTTCGTTACGGTGAGTTATTGCAGGTTACGAACAGGTACACTCTTGCCTTCTAAAAGCAGGATGGGTGTTATTGATGAGGAAGGAGGACACGATAGCACGGTCGAAGAAAACTCGCCTGACAAACGAGCGTTCCAGAATGAAGGATCTCAAAGTTATGGATGAATGAAGGAGGAAATCATTCACTGACCATACACAAAAATGGACAACACACCGCAGTTTGGCATTATCGTATTTGACGCGATGTAGCGGACCGATGAACCCAACATTGATTAACCTTTAGGTAGAAACCACGAACCCGCAATAATCTGATACGGGAAAGGGAGACTAGGGGCTCTGGGAGTTCAGTGATGCGAACACTTTCCAAACACGAAACCTTGATGAGGGAAACAGGGTGGGAGCGGGCGACTCATCTCATTGTACTCAAAGGACAAAGACGAGATAAAGAGTAATTATGGATCTCAAAGAGGATTGATTAAGGTAAACGGTCGTAATGTCAGGAGAATGAGGAAACAAGCTTTAGGTGTAAGTATCCGCATTCAGAAAATTAAAAACGGATTACTTGGACTTTTTGCTGATGTAGGCAGCAATCGACCACTAATAAGGGATCATTGGAATTATGAATTCTGAACTCCTTTCCTTTTTGTGGAAGAATTGTTGCATGAAGCGAACATACTTACACCCTTAAGGCTTTCTGCTCTCATAACAGGGATACGAGGTTGGCTGCTAAATCTGTGAGGCGAATGTAAGGGCCGAATTAGGCAGTGAAAGCGTTTGCATTGATTTGAGTAAAAAATAAGGAGGGTACGTAATTGTTCAGCACTAGAATGCCAAATACCTGTTCGGAAAACTCATAAAACTAACGACAAACTTGAGATTTTCCTGAATGCAGAAAGATTTTGATAGGTTTTGTTTGGATTTTGGAGAGAGTAAGAACTGATGTAGACTGCGGAAAAACGACAGTCTGTACAAATCACCAGCGCATGCGCGAGGAATGCAACTCTGGTATTCCATTTCTACGACCCTGCACTAAGAACGGTTGAAATAGTGTAGGTATCTGACGAGCATACGCTATTTATGTTCATCCAGATACATCGACAGGTCATACGGGTCCCATCTTAGATTCTTGTTGAAATTCTACGAGCATTTCAAATCACCACACATGTAAACACAAGATTGGGAATTCATGGAGGGGGGTCCTTTTCTGCCTGCAAAAATGCAAGAGAGCAAAATCTTTATTCTGTTAGATACCCTCCTGCTGAGTAGGTAATGATAGACCACACCCCAGCGAGACGTGGTCGGCTCAGAAAGTGGCCGGTAAACAGACGGCAGGCAAACTGCGGGGGTGAGAGCTGTCATCGGGAAAATGGAAATGAGGTCTTCCCTTTGAACGATTTTACAGGCCACCGGAGATCGATGCACTGACAGCTGGGCTCGTCTTTGCCGCGAATCATTCGTCTTCTTGTAATCAAAGCTCGGAACCATAGAAGACGGAATGCGCCCCTACAAGCGAATATACTATCAGAATTCCTAGTAAGTACGTGCGAATGCGATTCCAGTCTCTCATGAAGACACTCATAACACGCCGCATGGTTTGCATGCTTCCTGTTTGAGTAGCTCTGTCTCCCAATGTTCTATATATATTCTCACGTTGTACGACCTATAAAATGGGTGTCAATAAGTTGGGTTATAATTTACTTGTATTTTACTAGTTGTGATACATACTCTATTTGATACGTCCCCGTTTTGTTATGTTATTCCGAGCGTGTCTATTTACGGAAATTCATACTCTAGTGGATAGTTTCTAGACTCGTGCGCTTTCGGTCACATTACAAACTAGAGGTAGCCTGTGTCATCAAAAATCATGAATACCTGTAGCATCGACGACTATCTCACTTGAATAGGAAGATAATTTAAGGGAGCCGTATCAAAGCAGCAAACACTGAGCCAAAGAACCTTTGGTTTTGGTTCATTCGGACTTGTGTGGCCCTATAGCACAGCCTAGGATTAGAATATCGAGCTGGTTCATAACATTCATTGACGATCACTCTCCCATGATGTTTACATGCTCTCTGAGATTACACAAGTTCTGCAGGTCTTCAAGGACTTTAAGCAAATGGTGGAAACACAAACTGGCGGAAAGATAAAGAGGTTCAGATCTGATCAAGAAACTGAGTTCGTCAACCTAACATTTTCTTCAAGAACACTAGATTTTACATCAAAAAACGTGTAGATATACACCACAACAAGATGGAGTAAATGAGCGAGCCAATCGCAACAATGTCGACCGAGTAAAAAGTACATTATTTGATGCTGGTCCTACAGATGAGTAGGTATTGGGCAGAGGCTGTAAGTGTTGCTGTCTACAACATGAACAGAGGCCCAACTTCAGCAGTCAAAAACATGACACCATATGAAGCGTGGCATTGAGAACAGCCAGATCTCGCACACATGAGAGTCTTTTCATGTGAGGCAATGCCACAAATTCCAGTTCAAGAGCGTCACAGGTGGGATAAAAAGTCAGAGAAGATAATATTTGTAGGGTATAGTGAAAATGTGAAGGGCGACAGGCTAATCGATCCATTCCATCAATGGTCATCTCCCTTGGACCCAAAAACAAGTTACGGTCGCCCAACCACGTAGATGATGGCAATCTATACAAACCAGATAATAAAATATCTCAATATTATTTAATGGATTTTTCTGGAATTGACCCCTAGCCTACATATGTATTTGATTTCTCGATTTTTTTGTACACGTTCCTCTAGGGTGTCTCAATATGACAGTGGAGGAGGTATCTTGATGTTGGAGATGCTGTAGAGGGGCAAAGTTGTCCCTTTGTACATCAAGCACATCTCATTTATACCTCATTCCCTCTTTTATTATGATAGTTCTTCACATCAAATTGAATGAGAATCGAGAATTGATCCTGGGAACTGCGAAAAGCACGGAGTTTGGTGACTGGCGAGGTTCACTGACAAAACTAGGTCGATCCTCCTCTCCGTCTGTCCACCCACGTTCGAAAACCGATCTGACAAACGTCGACCTCACTGATGTCGATTTCTTCGTTCACTTGTGTGTATGATATTATACGAGCTACAAAGTAGGCCAGCAAAGATGTATTCGGTCTTGAAGCACTCGATGATGTTAAGATGTCAGGTTAACCATCTAATGGGCTCCGTCCTCCACATCCACGTGCAAACAGGAGCAGGTGGGACAGACTACTGGCCAACAGGAATGACCCTAGAAGTTCCTTCCTGCCGTTTCGCCAACAGTTTGAAGCCTCATCGATTCAAACATTGTTTAATTCAAAGACTTCCGAACAGCGAACCATACCTTCTCACGCTACTTTATCTTCTTCACCCAAAATAATGATACACTTCAGCATGAATACACCCTTTCTTTTCCTTCAACACTGATTTCCACTATCTAGGCCATTAAAATGTTTTAAATAAAGTCTGAAATTTTGCACAGAGACTTCATTATTATCCTCATTCAGCCAAAACAGATTTTCTGCCCGTAAACGCCGGCAGTTTACCGCAATAGGAGGCAGGATATGGGCGAAAATTGATCATTGAGTTTCAAAAGTCTGTTTGTATAAATATTATATCGGTTATATTCATCTTAATTATAGTAATTTAACATCTATAATATTTCACTACATTTTTCTTGGTTTCTATGCGTCTTTCGGAGGGGGGAGGGGTTGAGTCTAGTTCTTGCAGCATGAAAACTAAACAAACAAGAAAGATTCCGCTGTAAAGCTTCTCTGGCTGTTTGTATATAAAGACAAGAATAAAAACAGATTGAAACAAATATTGACAAAGATTGCACAGAAAGTCGGCCCAAATGAAGCTGCCACCACACATCTCACCATCCAAGTCAGCAGGAACAGCCTCAGCACTTCTCCACTCTTTCTGCACCCGCAATTTCCATGAGGGCTTCTGGTATGTGTGGGGATCCCTCCACTTAGCGTATTCACAGCAGCTTTAGTTCTCTATTCTGCAGCTCTGACCTAGGTATAGCTCTGGACCTTCAGTAATTATAGGACATTTTGATTGTCTTCTCGCTTTTTGTCTGTCATCCAAGGTGTGATACCTACTGTGTGGATCAATTTGGGCTCATTCTGGGTGTAGATAGTGTCAGCCCCAATGTGGTGTTGCTGGACACCTTGCTCCAGTCTGCCAAGACCTCACTCCGTGAGTTACACCATTGTGTGTTGGAGATCTCCAGGCCTTCGATTTGGTGTCTCGCCAGGCCCTACACGCCATTCTGCAGGCACAGGAGTGGCCTGCTGAAATTAGAAGGTATCATACAGAGCTCTATGCAGATTTATCAACGACATTGGGGGCCCTGTTCATGTAAGGTTCAACAGGGTGACCCACTCTCGAGTCTTTAGTTTAACGTTGTGATGGCCCAACTCCAACGGGCTTGCAGAGGTGGGAAGAGTGATGTTGACCCTTACAAATCACAGAGGCCTTGGAGATGAATTTGATTCCAGCATGATTACACTGACTCGTTCTTATGGGTTCCACAAAGAAGATATTGGGGTAGCTGGAGCATGGAGTTCTTGACAGTGGTAGGGATCCCCTTCTACCAGTTTCATATTGACTGTCTGGAACAGACCACCAAACTCTGTATCCCATGCGAGGAGCTGGATTGAGCTGGGCTGGGCGCTTGACTTGACCTGATGCCTCTTTCTGATTGGTTCCTTAAAGCGGACATCTCGTTCATCCATGGTCTTCTGGCTGACCATCTGCATGCTCCTTGTCTACTGCTCGCGGTTAGCCTGCGCCTTGTCTGAGTGCCCACTGTGCAAAACCGTTTGCTGTGCCGTTCACCGCCATAAATTACCTGCATCACTCTCTCTCACGTCTTCCCCGCTTCCCAAATTTCCTCTCGTCAAACTAACCCTCTGTTGACCTATTTTGCCTGCCACTTCATACCATCAAATCAACCCTGCATTCTCCTTCATCACCATCTCCAGTTTTGATTTATATTTAACAGCACACTTCTACCACAACTACCTTCATTCATAATATTAATTTACTGGATAAAAGAAAAAATTAATAACTTATTTATCTCAGAGTCAGACATTCTTATATTGTATTTCTTGATATATTGAGCTCATCCCGTAAATACACAAATGAACAGAGACTGGAGGTCTGGTTCTATTTTATTGCAAGACTTCCTGACGCTGAGAGAAGAGAATTCGCTCGCATCACCTTTCATTTCATCACATTTTAATATTTGTTCTGAGTTCTAACGTTATTTTCAGTAAGACTAATCAATGCTCTTCGATGTTTCCACAAGTATAATATTGTGAATTGTTTTGGTGAGGAGTCAAGGGATGTGGTAGTAAATTTGCCTTTCGAAAGGTTTCGTGGAGACGCTAACTTTAGTGCCAGCCTGTTAAGAATTTCCAATAATGTCTGTAGCGTTTCCCGTCAGTTCGATTTCATCTCTACTTTTCCCGAATAAATGGTCTGTTTCGACCCCTCAGTCAGCCCCGGGTTCGTTGATGCGAGAGGAAGGCGAGTCCTCGGAAAACATGAAATCCGATCTGTGAAAGGAAATAGTGGTGGAAAGGCTTTGATTGGAATTCCTTCCGTGGACGACCAAATCAAACCCAATTTCCTAGGGGTTGTCACAGAGCACGCGAACCTCGGAATCTTCAAGTTCTCCTATGCTCAAGCTCGAGATAAGTGAAGGGTATGACGGGTTACTCACTTTTGCGCCGAAATACATCTGATGAGATTCATTCCAGTAGGAATAGTAAAGACGCAAATAATTTAAAAATCGTTTTGGAATTTAGAGGGGGGAAAAAAGTCCGCCGTACGCTGTTTTTGATTGGTGGTAGATCATTTTGTCCTAAAAATCTAAAATTCTTATAGGTGGGGGCTGAACGAGAGTGTAGGTGTCAATAACACTCCTAAATACCTAAATTTATTTACCACGTGGACGCTTTTCCACCCGTTATGCCATTTTTCATTAGCGCTAGGCTTGCCACTATTCCTGAACACCATTATTTTTGATTTTGCTAGATTAAGTTCCAAAGCTTATGTTGCACAGTATTCCTCAAGTTTATTTACCATTTTCTGCAACCCTACCACGCTTGAACCATCAGCTCTCCCAAAAATCCATTTGTAACTGTTTACCACGTTTCGTTCCCTCTTTTTACAATACAATGGAACAATCGTATAACGGAAAATAACGGATCGCCAAAAACTTGAGGGTGCACCTCGAATCAAAGACATTGTTGAAAAAATTCGATATCATTTGTGGACAGTCTTTCTCCATTCCTTTGAAAAATTCATATGGTATTTAGTCTGGTACTGGTGCCTTGTTTTCTTTGGCTTTGTTCAATACTCCTCTCAACTCCTCCATTCCAAAAGATTTATCCAATCGCTCACTATGAATCAACGGTCGAGCATATGCCGCTATACCAATTTTTCTGCTGGGATTTAATAACTAAAATGGTCAAACTATACTGATGCTATAACAAACAATACTATTGCCCAATACTCTTAAGAATTTGTAACAGACTCTAAGCGCTTACCGACACCAGTTTTTAGTAGTAAAAATTTTCTAAGAATCTGAAATCGGTCAGAGCTCGTTTTCAGCTCTAGTTGTTCCTCGAAACTTTTCAGCCCGATCGGAACTAATTTGGGAGGGGGGGGGGGGGGGGTCAAAACGTGTTTATTGAAAAATGGATTTACGAGTATTGCGGCGTTCTAGGCGTGTGGGTTATCATTTCCCACTAAATTTTGGACGCTGAATCTGTTGTAATTAGGGATCGGTTGTTGTACCCGAGAGCAGGGTAACTACGGCTATTGGTCAAGCAAAATACTTCACACTTGAGGGCTTTCTTAAGAAATACGAAAGTGTTTTGATTTTCTCTTTCTTATGAAGGACCTAGGGCCTTGATTTTCTCTTTCAAATGAAGGGCCTAAGGCCTTGAGAGCCTACGGTTAATCAATTAAGAGCCCGAAATTGAGCGGAAAAGAATACCTTCCAGAGGCTTTGGTTCCCAAAAAGCTGGAACGCTCAACAAAAATCCCAATTTTTACCCTTGATCCTGTCTTATGAGTTAGACGCAACCAAGTCTGGAGTCGAAACCCAAAAAATTATATTTTGGAGCATCATGAAAGCCTTTTTTGGCGCGGAGGGAAGACAAGCATTTCTCACGAAAGATGAAAGTTCGATTGCCGCACGTTGAGACAGCAGAAAACTGGATATCCGAAAACTTGGAGGACCTAGGGGAGTAACATGTTTTCACGTACTTACAACAGCCACAACGATAATGATGGTTTCTGGACCAATACCATCCAAGCAGTCCTTATTCTCTTGTGACCTACTTCCTAAAATTACCTGAAACCGGCAACTCGCTTGGATACATAAGATATTCAATACACGCGTGAATCATGTATGAGCAAACGCCCTTGAATAATTAATTGTACATTCTTCTGAGATTCAACTCTATTATGTATGTTTCCTTTCTTCCAGGAAATCCCTGTTCACTCTTCAATTTTTCAAAGTATTTTCGCACAATGTTCCAATCCAAAGGGAGGGATCAATAGGTACTGTTCAATGGCAGGTGAATAGTAGGTATTTGAACATGAATAATAATGAAAGCGTAACGATTGATAGGAAGGTACCGTCAGAAACATGCGATTATTGTACTTAGTCAGTGTGAGCACTCACTGTATTCTCTATGATTCCTGGAGCTGCGTCTCACGAGCTGGGGAAGTAGGTACTACGATCAGCTGTTGATACTATTTGGAACTGATAAGAGGGAAGGGTTGGGCGCCCCGCGAGACGGACTCAAGTACTCAGTGGGTTTGATGGGACTGGCAGGGAATATTAGAGGTGTACCGTACTCTCGAAATGTGCAAATGGGAGAACATGAATCGTCGGTTTTGGAGCGAAGAAAATAACATGAGACCCACGTTGGTCTGGTGGGTTGAATGAACTGAAGTTGAGACGAGGGGCCTAATGTTAGGTCGGTTGGTCGCTGCAGTGGAAGGGGAAGAAAGAGGCTTTGAGAAGACCACCGTCAAGGTTGGCCCGTGTTGTGAACAAGAAATAAGATAATAGTCGTTTCTGCTTACCAACAGCTCTGCGCACCTCCACACAGGACCATTGTGTCGCGTGGTGAGTTCTACTGGAAACTGGAGGGTTGATATCCGCTTTCCATCCCCTCCATTCCTCCAAAGGGCGACCTTTTCCCCTACCCAACCGCCCTTCGCCCCACGCTGCAGGGGGTGTGCAACCCCCAGCTCTTCACTCTAAAATCAACAGGAGTGTCTGAAGCAGCTAAGTCATGCTGGAGGCTCTTGTCTGCTGATACTGTGCTCGAGATTATTTCTACCCTCATATAAATTTGAGGAGTAACCAGCCATCCAACCTTCAGCTCTCATACCGTGCCGAATAAATTTTCACGTTGTAGTCACTCAAGTCAAGCGTTACGCCCTCCTAGGGTCTCAATAGGGTTACTCGATCTATTTTAACTTGAGCATTCCACATTATTTTGCTCAAAATACAACAAACAAAACTGTCCAGTCTATTTACTTCACAATTCCATCCATGGTGTCAATCAACTTATCCAACCGGTATTTTTGATGACTTCGCATTAAATTCTCATCCTGGAAGAAAATAAATTTTAATTTGTCCCACACACACCTGGAATTACTGACAAGATATTATTTAAAGAATATCCCTCGGTATAGTGCTAACATATCATTGTTGAGTTCCACATGACTCATTTAAAAATCAGTTGAGGTTGATATTTGTTTTTCGATAACGATGAATTGCAATGTTGTAAAAACAGAAAGCATGGAACGTGTTGTATTAAGCGATTAAAAGCAGTCAAGCAGGTATTTCAGATAACATACACATACAGATCCAAAAGTTTGTTTCAAAAAATTCGTTGCTCATTTTGGAGATTTCGAAGACTAATATGCCTTACCTCACGAGCAAGATAATATTCCTGTCTATATTCCTTTGTAATTAAGTTATCTGAATTATTGGTTAATCTACCGGTGGCTTGCAGTTTGCTTGCGAAAAAACACCGTTAACTACGAACGAAGAGATTTTTAAAACTATGCCATGGCCCCCTGAACTTGCTGCTGATCTAGGGTAAAACCCCAATAAAAAATTGAGAAAAAATTTCTTAAATTTTTTTTATAAATTTAAAAATGTACTTTACAAGTGGCTTTTGTTCAAGCTGTGAACCACTCTATAATCAGACTTCATATTCAATTCGAGAATCAACTCGGCACGTTTCGTCGTCTAAACTGTAAGCAACGCCTGAGGTTATAAGCAAACGCTCACTTACGGATTTGGGTGGCTGCGTTCCGTTTTTACTCTGCTCGATAATTTATTCAAGACTGCCGGCAGCAGGCGGAGAAAGATTGTAATCAGTATGACTTAGCTTATATACTTACGTGACGTCGGGTGGGCCTAGTGCGTCATCGATGACCTCAGACAGTTCCGCAAACCCGCTGGTAACAGCCAAGACAGCCGCCTTCTATCCCTCAGCGCACCATTTTGTTTACTAATTTCGACTAAAAATATAATCAATACCGAGCCGATAACCGCTCAAAAGAGACCGCGTCTACTTCATCCAATTTCGAACTTCACGATGAAGCGCTTGATTTATTTGTACAGACAATAAATGGATACTGAGGTCTCCTCAAGGTTTCATGTAAGTACATGAACTCACAAGTGAAACACTAGTCAGTTGACTAACAGGACCCAACGAGTTCATTCGATTCTGTATTTACGAAAGAAAATGGCTTCACAACGATTTTTAAGCGTTCATGGACCATACACGGGATATTTGCCACATATAGGAGAAGATAATTTTGAACCGTCCTTCAAAGCGTACAGAAATTTCTATGATGCTCAGAATGAACAGGTTATCTTATGATTACAAAAAATATGACATGAGCTATTTTATATTCCAATCCAACAAAGTTTTCGGGACGCTAAAAGCTACATGCTCGTATATACGTACTCTTGCATCGGAAAGTTTTGGTGTATTTTTCTTGTTTGAAAAACACATAACTATGTATTCGAACGACCGAAAAGCATTTCATCTCAAACTTCCGCCTTATACGAGTGCATAGATTCCAGCAGACATAGCATGTGAAGTGTGATCCAGAACAATCGTCTGCCATCAACAAAACCATCAAAACGCTGCAAATTCTTTCACAGAGGTAAGTTATTCTTGGGACCAGCTGCATGGAGACTCATTCCAATCGATTCAGTGCCCAACATTTAGTGGAAAATGATACACCATCCGCGCGCATTCATTACTGCATCCAATAGGATGCAGTGGACACCAAAGAAGTGTCGAATGTTGAGCTGACCACCTAACGAACCATGTATAACCTCATGGCCGGATCATTTTTGGAACTTTGAATAGGATCATCTATTATTAAATCAGAACCCACTTTTCATCCCGCAGACATCAAAGAACACAACAAGATGCACTTAATGATTATAACAGGCATGTAATGGGGAGCGGCCTTTCTAGCACCTGATTGAGATTTAAAAAGAGGGGGAATTTTGAACTAAAATTGGAAGATGTCACGTCGCGAGATGGTATAATGTCCGTAAAAAGCAGGGAACTTGTCATAAGTACCTTGTCTTATACATCAGTCCCGGCCGAAAAACCCATAACTTCTTCCTGTGGGTGCCAATCGTTCTGGGACCCGTTTCATTGGATTCAGCGTCCAACATTTAGTGGAAAATGATACCCCACTCGCCTAGATCGCCCAAAATCTCGAAAATCAATTTTTCAAAAAACACAGTTTGATCCCTACCGCGGGTAGGGTATTATTTTTTACTAAATTGTAGATGCTGAATCCATTGAGATGTGTCCCAGACCGATTATCGCCTGCCGGCGCCCATATTCTCCATGCTCCTGCTACGAGGAATAATCAATCCCTGCGAAAGAATTCGCAGCGTTTTGGATCTTGGCCCTTTTGAAACGCAAACTCTCAAATTTTGGGGTAAATCGGAAAGGTTGACCTCTTGCATGAAAACATGTGTTGATTATTCAAGGAATTACCAACCAAAACCGATGTATTTGTATCTAACATTCTTTCGTGGATGCTCTACAATACAAGTGCAATACCCTGCATCATCGTCACCTTCAAACCGTGCACATCTACCACTTTTGTTTGCAGGCGGAATGCTTTTTCGGAAATTCGTCCCGTCATAATTCAACGGATTACATTCACATTCCATAGCCCCATTGCATGCACTCCCATGGTCGCGCGTGAAAACGGCTCTGAATGTAAAACAATGAAGTTTGCGTTCCGTTGTTTCATGAAAATTAACTTTTCCCTGATCAGCATGTTTGTTTTATTAATACGAAGAACCGCCACGTGCCGTAATTACACGATCTATCCAGGGCTGAGAGGCCAATTCCTTTATAATTATACTGATAGGAGAGTACCATTAAATTGATTAACTGCGGGGAAAATTGAGTTGGCGTCCATGGGGATGGGAGTTGGCTGAGAAGGCACGACATCACCTGAGGATAATGCGTGGTTCATTACTTTTATTCTGATGTGGTCGTTTTGGTTTTGGTTTATTATTCCTTGAATAATCACTTGAACCGACAGACCAACCTCTCCGATTGGCGCCAAAATTTGTCAGCTTGCATTTTAATGATGTCGAGATTTAAAAAACGCTGCAAATTCTTCCACAATGGTTGATTATCCCATGGAGCAATATCATGGGGCTTTACTTTCAAATTATATTCAAGTTAAACTATGAAAATGCCTGCGAAAAGTGACACTTGGCAATATTTTGAGATCAAAAGAAGAAATAGCGTTAAGGCTTCAACAAGAATTGTTATACCTACCTCTCCGATACCAGCTTCAAGCACCTTTTGTTTATGCACATTTTATTTCGTATCTCATTGCGTATGACCAGCATACCTATGACCAGGGCTGGTTCACTTCAGGGGAAACAACCCCCCTTGATAGTGATGGTGGGCATGGATAGCCATTGCTAGCAAGGGGTTTGATCGGTCTCATCATATCGATCCACCACCATGTTGTTGTTTTTCAGATTGTTTCAAGACGAACTTTTAATATTCAACTCGCGATCACAAATTTTTCTTTCTACTTCATGAGAGCACAGGAAATGTTGAGTTTTAAATTTTTTTTTTTTTTTTTTAAATTGTTTTCTTCGCCGATATTGACTAATGCTGGTTAAGTTGTTATCAATTTGAACGGACTCACATCCATCAATTTGGGGAAGGGAGGTAATGGACCTCTTTACAGTCTTTACATAGACATTCCTTACAGTTTTTACAATACTTTGATATACATTTTATTTCATCGAAAATGTTTACATCGAGGATAGAATTGGGCTATACGGTTTGCTCCTCTCCTGTCTTAACATCGAGCTCTAAATACCACCTTAGGTTACAACCTCCAAATAAACTTCAAACGCTGCAAATTCTTTCACAGGGTTGGTTATTCCTAGGACCAGGCGCATGGAGACTCATTCCAATCGATTCAGCATCTAAAGTTTAGTGGAAAATAGTACCCCACAATCTCGTAAAATTCACCCCCCCCCCCCCACCCACCCACATATGGTACGACTTTTAGAACTTTTTCTACTATCAAAATCGGTATGGCGGACGGAAATTTGCTTACTTTGTAAAATTCGTTCTGTAAAATAATCTGTGTTTGATCTGTGTCTTTGATGAGTAATAATTTCGAGGTGGAAACCTCCTTGTATCCGCTTATCTCATCGATTCATCTCGTTACATCACATTCATCCAGCTGGCTCCAAACTAACGCTCCCGTCAGTTGTACAGCAACTGCAGCATCATCCTACTGACAAGTTTCACTCTTCACGGATTTACTTGAAATTTTAATTTTGCTTTTGTGATTTGCACTAACAGTATCGCAATAAATTATGTTGATGGCTTACTGTTTTAATCACTGTCAAGTAAATTAGGTAGAGTAAACTTATACTTGTTATTGGAAAAATGCTGCAAATTCTTCACAGGGGTGGTGTTGAGAATCACTGAAATAAGCAGGGACAGTAATGACAGCGTCGAATACAATTCACGATTTGTATATAAATAAGCTATGATACAGTACAAACGCCAATGATTCTCTCGATGGGCAAAATAGTTTGTACGTTAATGACGTTGGAGCTAATTCAGTTAGCCATTCCGAGTAAGGAGATTTCTCGTTGTTATGTTTATTGAGGGTAATAGGCGGTACCTACCTGGTCTGAGGTAGAAGGTAACAAACATGTTTATGCGCACGATTGGCTTCGCCAACGAGAAAGGCAAATCAATGAAATTACATCCCTCCCTAATATGGCTAAGTGAACACGAACAGAACGTGATGTAGAGCAGGTAAGAGCGAGACGGCCGCTCAGCCTGCGTGTGGGAGCGAGAGAGTGTGAGCATCTCCGTTCGGCAATTTTCTTGATTAATCCTCCTCTTCGTTTAGCGCAACCCTTCATACACTGATGATTTTAAACCTTCCACGAGCCACAGAATTATCCGCGAATTCACTGAGCGTATTCTCGTGAGATCTATTGGTTGTGTTATTCCTTGTTCTTGGGCGTTACAATGTGCGTGAATCAAAATTAGCAAATGCCCGTCCGGTCGTCCGTTGGTAGTAGAAAATTGTCTAAATATCTGAAATTCGGGTCAGGGACTCGTTTCCAGCTTTAGTTGGTCCTCATAAACTTTTCAACCCGATCGGACCGAATTCGGGGGCTGTCAGAATGTATTTTCAAAAATGGATTTTCTAATTTTTTGGAGAGCTAGAAGTGTGAGGTATAATTTTCGACTATATTTTGGACGCTGAATTCACTGAGACATATATTTCCCTTCCCTTTGGACAAGGGGACATTCCTCGGGTCACCCTATCAACCGACTAAATATTTTGAGGGAAAAGCCTCAAGCAGGTAAGCAGGAAGCCACCCTCTATTGCTATCCTTTCCCCCAAACCACCCCTGTTTTTGTTTTCACAGTTTAATTCCAATAAAAATCTTTTCGTTTTTTCTTCTTTTAATTGTGGTGAAAACAGACGAATGAATTTCTCTCCGCATTGATGAGGGTTTGTTGAAACAAAACACCTCACCCCCTCCGGGTAGTACCTACCGTTGTCCGATAATTAATACAAGATCGAACTCAAACTGCGTGCTTTGTCAATATTTCCATTCTTTTTCCCCGAAGGGTATCACGTTCCGTGAGGCTTTATTGGGAGAGGGAATTTCAAAGAATCCTTTTTCCTCTGACGTCAACCGAATAACATTATCGAGCCGAAATTGCGTTGTGACAACGTCCGAAGGGCCATTTTGCTGGATAGGATCGACGAAAGTTTTACCTCGCTGTTGTGATGCCGTTTTCGCGATCAACAATCGGGTAGCTGTAAAACACGGTTATAGGACATTCGAGGAATCACACATCGCCTTTTGTCACACTCCATTTTAAAGGCTACCAACTATGAGGATACCAAACGGATGAAAAGCTGATTACCTACATTTGACGATTTGTATCGAAGATAAAATCACAAGGGTTGGTTAGTCCTGTAACCAGGAGCATGGAGACTCATTCAAATCGATTCAGGGTCAAAAATTTAGTGAAAAACGATACCCCACGCGCCTAAATCGCCGAATACGTCAAAGATGGGGAAAATGCGGGAAACAGTTTGTGTGGCGTGTCCCGGACCAATTCCAATCGATTCAGCATCAATAATTAAATGGAAAAAATGATACCACACGCCTATATCGCCAACAATATCAAGAACCCATTGTTACCCCTACTACCCCCCAAAATTGAGACCCGGAAAACACCTAGGTTACAACTATAAATGAACTTCAGCTCAAGTCTGCGATCAGTAAACGCTGCAAATTCTTTCACAGGAGTTGGTAATTCCTCGGGCCAGGCGCATGGAGACTCATTCCAATCGATTCAGATCGATTAGTGGAAAATGATACAGCGCACGCCTAGGTACCAAAACATCTTGAACCCCCGCTTTCAAAATAAGTAGGGAGGTATTAATTTTGACCCGTACCCACCCCCAGTGGTGCTCATTGGTCCGATCGGACTGAGAAGTTTCTAGGACCAAATAGAGCCAGAAAGAGGTCCTTCATCTAAATTTAGGATTCGGGAAACTTTTCAATCGCCAAAAACAGCGCGGATACACATTTTACCATTTTTTATTTAGGCAATGATGATTATGAAACGTCAACGAAAAAGTTGTGGGCCGATCAGAGGCGGTTGACCCTTATGACCTTGGGCAGGATTACATAATGATTATTCAAAGTATAACCAACCAAAATGTGGGAAGCGGGGTTGGCTCCCCCAATCTGTAAGGAGTTAGTGGGAAATCTTGGCACAAAATTCCCATAGTGGAATTTTACGCTTTTCTGGTTTTGATCGTTATCTATGAAGCCATGCCATTTGGTTACAATTTCCCCTGGGATCGTCATAGATGGCATGTGTGATCGGTAGTGGGATTACCATTAGGGAGGAGACGCAGGAGGAAGAGTCGGTTCCCTGTTGTGATCCACAACGCGTAGTAAGGTGTAACCCAGAAAATAAGATTTGGGGCAATCGATATGCGCATGCGCCAGTACCGCGAGGAAGAGGAATATGTTATATTGAGCGGGGGAAATTCCAGGGGTACTCCACCCGTAGATGCACATTTCTCCCACCAGCTGACCAAATGCCCCGGGAGGGACCTCCTTCCAGAGATTCTCTCAGCATCAACTATGACGTCATGTGAAGAAATACAGCCCCCCAACCCCCTCATGCTTTCTCTCGAATACAATTCCCTCAAGATATTTGTATCAATAATGTCCTTAGAATGCGTTCAACACCAACGTGAACTACTACCCAAAACAACTATACATTCAGGAGACTGACCGTTGGTGCATTCTACGTTCACCACAATCTAAATTGTATCAGATAGTAAACGCAAATTTCACCGAAACACGATTACACACGATTCCACAAGAACGTGTTTGGTAGTTCATCCCTCAGTGTAGTTACTTCACATCGATTTGATGTCGATCAATATTCCTCAACCTCAACCAAAAGTACTGCAGGAGGAACCAGGGCATAAAAGAACCAGACTCCATAACACTTAGTACCTGGCTAAATTGATATCTTGGTCCACAAATGAGGTCCCGTGAATGAATGATTTTTCACTGCACACTTTGACGTTTTTAAATTGTTCGATATGTAACAATTTTCATCCAGCGATGATATTCTTGTTTTGGTCAAAAATTACTTCACCTGGACAGCCAGGATTCTCTCTTGCAGACTCATCTCCTGAGTGTATACAGACATCTTTCCCCCTCAAATTGTTTCATTTACACTGTTCAACAACATGCAGTGAGTTAGAGTGATATTTATTGACTTACCTACGACTACATACGACATTTTGCACGCTGAATTGGTTGGAATGTTTCCCCCATGAAATGAGTCTCCATGCGCCTGGACCGAGGAATAACCAACCCCTGTGAAATTTGCAGCGTTTTTAAAAACACATTCTTACCGCACCATCTCCAAATTTGGCCCATCGGGCGAAGTTTCGAGGACCAACTAGAGCTGGAAACGGGTCCCTGATTTTTGTCCCAAATTTTATATATTTAGAAAATATTCTACTACCAAAATCGGCGTGGACGGCGGACGGACATTTGCTAATTTTGATCTATACACCAGAAAAAAAGACCAGAAATGGTCGCTCTGCTGACATTCCCCTGATTATTCCAACTTATTCCGGGTCAATCTTGGAGTTGTGGGCGTGGAGGAACGATCAATCCTGGAGTACGCAACGTATCCAACTCACATCGAGAATGAATTATACTTACCGAGTTTTCAATGTTCTTAAACACAAGGTGGTTCATGTCGATGCTTTTTCTTGTAGGCGTTACGTATTATGGAGTATATTTGGGGTGTCATTGGAAACTGGTGGAGGTTGTTAGAACTTTAATGACATAAACTGGTTCTTAAGGTATAAGTCAGAGTGCAAAACAGAACGATATAGTTTTGCCATTTAACTGACGCAGACGGTTTCATCTTGGTAAATTAGTAGGGGGTTTGTAACTGGATGCCGGACTAGCGAAGATGTTGCTGTCATCGTAGGCATTTTCTTCTTTTTTCTTTTCTGGGAGCGCAGAAGGAGATTGCACGACACCTACGAAAGAAATTCAATTTATTCAAATATCATATCGTCTCTCATCTCTACAATCTTGATCCCGAAACGTAATCTAACCTGGTCCTTGGTGGTATTTGATGAGCTGGCTGTAAACCTGCTTCATCCGTTCAATGTTATTCTTTGCCACAACGCCATGGTTGAGCATTGGCATAGGGTAGTCCACGCCGATAATACATTTAGCTGCTTTTTGCACGCTTTCGGGGCAGTTCCAAGGCTTCGTGGATGTATTTTGTTGGTACGTTCTTCAGGACTGGGAGATACTTTCTGGAAAGAAAAAAAAAAAAAAAAAAAGATATAGAGCTATTCAAGGTGCCATCTCATAATAATTGGCTTTGTGATGGGGAAGGTCCCCCATGAACCGTCGTTCGTTGAGGGGATTTTTCTAGCTCTCCAAAGTAGAGGGAATCCGTACTTCCCCTGCCTTCTCTCCTGCTTCCTTTCAGGGCATTGTAGACCCACATACCTGAATGCGGTTCCAAACTGATTGCCGCACCCCGGAATTGGGTACCCTTGAGAAGGGCATTCTGAAAAAGGGTTCTTTTTTTAAGAGAAATGGAAAATTTCTGCCCTTTTTCAAATTCTTTATCATGCGTATTGAAGTTCAAAAATTGTGTAGCTAGGGTACATATTTTATGTCACTCGCAGTGATTTAATGCAGTAGTAGCTCTAATATGAGCAGTCACTAAACACAATTCTGGCACGCCTCGCGGCACACTGAACCACAACGGTGAATGATTTTTCTGGTTCGACCTACCGTATAAAATCTCCGTTTGGGTCCGCTTTGCGTCCAAATCGAACGGGACAATAGCAGTGGAAAAATTGTTGGAAGAACGAAGAACATGAAAGCCACATCCACATGCCTGCGTTGACAGACCAGTCGGCGTCGAGCAACAATTCGTCGAAAACCTGTTGGATGAAGAACGCGTCTTTATTTCACTATTATCCACCCGAGCGGTCACAAATGTGGAAATCCGTTGGCACCTAAACCTTTCTGAGGACACACCTGGGTGTTTCAATCTCAGCTGGGGCCGTAAATAAATTTATCATTTCCTATGTTGTGGGATATGCGGGAAGAATTCATCAGAAGGGCTTGAACGAGGATTGAAAGGACACATGAGTGATGGTCGAAAAAAAACCGGTTAACGTGAATAACATCACGTATTTTCGCGAAAAAGGAAATACATAATTGCTAGGGAAAGCTTTTGCGAAAAAGGAAATACATCACGGCTCCCTGCCGGATGGGGAATGTTTGCATTGGTATTTCTTCAGCCATTATATCCGTAGTCTCTTCCAGTTAGTGATATGAAACAAGGTTCAATTTTTACCACAGATCATTGTGCCGTCAATATAAATGAATAAGCAATTTACTGAAAAATTTACCATCGAAGAAGGAAGGGCCCTCCTGAAAATTTATTCATCAGGGTTGGTTGTTCCCTGGAGTTGGAGGTGTGAAGCGCCAGGGACTCATTTAATCCATTCAGCGTCCAATACTATAGTGGAAAATATCCCCCCATACTCCTAAATACCAAAAATAGCAAAGACCCATTTTGACCTCTGGTGAGCGCAAATCGGTCAGGAAACCATCTCAATAAATATAGCGTCCAAAATTTAGTGGAAAATGACACTTCACATGCCTAGTTTTTAAAATAATGGAAAATAATTCCCCACACGCATAGATACCCCTACCTATAGGTAGGTAGATACCCATTTTGACCCATACCCACCTTCAGTGTTCATCTATCGGTCCGGGACTCATCTCAACAGAGCAGCGCCCAAAATAATGTGAAAATGATACCCCAAACTCCTAAATCACCAAAAATCTCGATAATCCATTTAAAAAAAAAACACATTTATCCCAAAATTTCAGATTTTTAGAAGCTTTTCTACTATTAAAAACCCCGAACGGACATTTTGCCTTCTGCATGGTTATCCTTGAACAATCAACCTATGTATAATCATGCCCCTGATCAGTGGAGGGGGGGGGGGGTCGTTGACCATCTTTGTATACGTTTCATGAAGTCTGGATCAAGAAAAGTTGAATGTCCGTCCACGCAGTTTTTGGGAGTAGAAAACTTCCTAAAATTTGAAATTTTGGTCAGGGACCTCTTTCTGGATCTAGTTCGTCCTTAAAACTTTTCCGATCAAACCAAAATCGTGGTGAAAAAGGGAGGGGTATGTGTCAAAAAGTGTTTAAAAAAATTGATTTTTGGCGATCTACAATTTTCCACTAAATATTGGACGCTGAATCCATCGAGATGGGTCTCGAGGTCTATTGGCGCCGCCCCAGGAGGTATAGGTCAAAATGGGTGTCTACCTACCTATGTGATGTAGCGCTTCTAGGGTAAATTTCAAAGTCCGAGACACGATTTCCAAAAAGATGGACCATGGGTGATTATCATGGGGCGGTTCAAGCTAGTTGCACAGGTGGTCCTCCCCCACAAACCAACAGCCAGGGGAGAGGCGGCAATAAGGAATGGAAGGCAAAGTCCTAAGGACCAGAGTCACCTCTACTCTTGGTTCCAAAGGGTGGGGAGGGAGGCTCCCACAGCCAGCCAGGAAGCTTTCCTGATTCAATCACTCAACCAACCCTTACATCCAAATCTCAAATGCTGGACTAAGTGAGCCAGTACTCAATGTGTGCAAATTTTTGCACATGGGCCATATGAAAGACTAATTTTTAAATTATAAAAACACTGACAACAGAAAACACTCATGAGCAAAAGAATGGGGCTATGGACGTTCTGACAGAGCATTGGACGACGAGCAATATCATAACAACAGTGATAATTGCGACATGCGACATGGTTTACCTTCATGCCTTCCTCCCAAGAGATCCACAAGTCCCCCCGAGTCAGGAAACAGGCGACGGCGTGACGAGCCAGATGATGAATCCAACCTTCTTCCCTCAGCTGTGTCATGATGGCATCAATCCACGGGAAACCAGTTTGACCCTGGACAAAATGAGAGAATCAGTGATGCCAGAAAACATTAACACGGTACATTCATTTGACCGGTTATATGGTTTTTTAAATTATATTTTTATTAAATGATTCCACTCACGTTAGCCCACTTTCGCCAGAGCCTCCGGATTCCTATCCCACGGGACTTGGACGCATATTGGGTTTCCCTACCATGCGATCAAAATTGGGATTTCTAGTGGCGGCGCAGTAGAAAAATTCCCTCCACAGGATTTGTCCGTGCAGTGAGAGAGGAGGAACCGCTCTCTTTATCTAGAAAATACAAACAAGTGTGTTGGTTTTTTTTCGTAAAAGTTCACCTGTTAGGCGTCTTATTCAAATAATGTTATCCATAGATCCTAACATTTCTACTCATTTTTTAGTATGAACACGGAATTAGACGGTTTAATTGCCATTTCCTCGCTGTTGTCTATTGATTGAACCTTTTTCAACAAAATAACTTTCCACTCCATTTTTCCTCAAGTACTTCCTAAAAGTATATCTGTCCAGTGCTAACCACCGTGTCATTGTTTGTATGTACCTGTCAAACCAGAAGTTAGGGACAACAATGGACAAGACAGGAGAGCTGATAGTAACACTGGATTTCAAGAGTGCTTTCAACTCAGCCACATGGCAGGACATGCTTCAACCACTACAGGAGACCTGTATGTGCCTCCCTATCTAATAAGAGTATTGAGAAGCTAACTAACTGACATTTCTCTGGTTTGACACCGCTCAAGAACAAAGATAAAACAAATCACAGCAGGAGCAGTGCAAGGGCCTACCCTCTGGGATGTTTCCTATGATATAATTTTTGCAACATGAGATGCCAGAAAAAGCCTTCATAATAGGTTATGTAAAGATGTTGCAGCAGTAATCCTAGCAAGAACGACTGAACAAGCTCAGGAGAAAATGCGCGCCATGATGAGAACTTTCAGAGATTGGATGGAAGAGACTGCAGCCAAGACTGAAGTGGTACTCTTCAAACGTAAACGCATCCCGACGCTCATCCCCATACAGACAGGGCCATGTTTGAAAACAGAAACGAAGCCAGCGCTGAGATATCTGTGAGTTACACAAGATTACAGATAAGGTTACAGTCTGGGAGCATATCAGGAAAGCAGCTGACTGATCAGCCGCCTCATGGCAAACACCTTTGGCCTAAGGCCTTGAAAACTAGGGCTACTTATGTCATTAACCCACTCAATACTCCTTTCTTTTTTCCTCGGCAAGATTAAAGGAGAGGAATCATGAAAATCATCAGACAATCAACCAACTTGACCTAGAAAAGGCACCATCAAGGGGCAGCATCAAAATTTTAGATTTTTATAAATTTGTCTACTACTAAAAACGGCGTGGATGGCGTTCGGAGATTTGCTTATTTTGATCTAGACACCTTGAAACGCCCAGAAAAAAATTTGGGGCGAATTGGAGATGTTGACTTTTTGCTTGTGTAGGCCGCCGCCCATTTTATCTTCGACCACACATCCAATTTTCAAACACTTGACACTCATAGCTTGGTATCAAGTAAATTGACGCAAAATGAAAGGTGGTAGGATGTGAATTGAACTAAATCGTACTATTATACGGAATATAAGTAGCACTTGGTCTGCAAGGACCTGTATTCGGGCGGGCGTCTCCAGGAGCTGGTAACAGGAGTGTATTCGGCAATTTGCAAAATACTAAGGAAATATAATTATGAGCTCCCATGCACGGAGAACAGCTGGCAGATTTGTCTTGGACAATACGAGAACATGTCATCTACACAGACAGTTGGACCGCAGAACTGAGGCGCGGTGTGGTTGCACAAGGGTGCAAAAAAAAGGGGGGGGGGGGGGCAAAATGGGCAGGGGTCGGTGAGATTAAATGTGACTGTGTATGAGCAGCTCAATCCCAATGTTGTGCAATTCACAAATTCTTAAAATTTGAGAACGATAAGTGAGAGATAGTGGAACAGACTGGGCAAGATCGTCAACCCCCCCCCCCCCTCACCCCAGGAATCAATTAATTCACATTTAATATTATGAATTTATTATTTTGTTCGTATTTTAAAATTTTCCGTTCCTTAAAACATGCCACCCCCAAAAATCTGCCGCCCTGGACGGCCGCCCACCCCTGAGAGTCAGGATGTACTATTGACTCGGGACGTGAACATTAGTGCATCCTTTGATGAGTGTTCTGTAACACAGAACAACCTTGCGGTTGTAGAGATGAGGTTAGATGACCTAGCAACAATCAATCGACCAGGGGGACAAATTGAACAATGCTGCTGTTATAGCAAGAAAAATTGCTCTTCAATTCCAAATAACTTTTGTGATGAGGAAATGTTTTAGAATAAGTTTGTGGTATATCCACATGTCCTAACCTACTCTAAAATTAAGATTACAATAGTGTACATGAACAAACTGATGACACAATTTGTCTGTAAAATATCCTTCATTTGTAAACAACAACAGTAAAGTAATGACTGCCGTGTTTGACGTTTCTAATTATTTTATCCTATCTTTGTTACCTTGGGATGGAAGAGGAGGGGGGGGGGGGCAAACAAATGTTTGCAAAATGAGTTGCGCCGGAGGGAGGGAATCCCCAACAAGTCTCGGATCGGAGTATTTTGACGTTTCGTTATCTTTAAGAGTCACAGTCACCAGAGTGTTTTGATGCGTTACTCCGGTCGTAGGTACTGGTCCCGAAGTATTTTGACGGATGCCCATTCAGGCTGCCGTATTTCCTCCGTAAGGGCTATTGTAACATCGAATGGTTGGTCGCCAAAGGAAGGGAAGAAAGAGGAAGATGAGAATCACGGAAAAGGGCAATAGGAGGGTTTTCGGTGGTTCAATAATACATCTTCTCGGAGGTTCCAGCGGAATGGACACGCAGGGCGGCCATTGTAATCCTTAGGACATCCATCTTCCCTGGGCTCAAATTAATCACTTCACCCGAAGCGTATTCCCTGCTTTCCCGCGCTCCGGCATGACAGCGAGGCGATTCTTTACCTTAGAAATGTGAGGTAGTTGTGGATAGGTGAGTTACTAAGAGAGAGGGGGGATCTGACCCAAAGACGCCATACCGTCACTGTTCTGAGCCACCCCCGTGATGGATCGTCGCACTTTTCGCGGTAATGGTCAGCAACCTTGAGAACGTCCCCAATCTATCATTCATGTTTAGCTGGAGGAATTGGTGTAGGTTGACCCAATTCTCAGCCTACAATCCGTCATTTCTCGATTCATGTCAAGAAAAGGGAAAAGATATTTATTATTCTAGATACATCTACATAATTGAGTGGGGTGGGGAGGGTATCTTTGAAGTCTTCTAAGATAGTTCCTTCCAACCTATTTGAAGCCCTGCAAATGCTTACACGTGGGTTGATTCTTCCTCGAACCAGGCGCATGGAGACTAATTTAAACCTCGGACCAGGCGCATGGAGATTCATTTCTTCAACATGGGGAAAATGGGGGAAACAGTGGGTGTGGCGGGTCCCGGACCCATTCCAATCGATTCAGGGTCCAGAATTTAGTGGAAAATTATACCCCACACACCTAGGTAACAAAAATCTGGAAAACACATTCAAAATGGGTAAATAGGCACCCATTTTGACCCATAGCCTCATCCAGAGGGCACCAATCGTTCCGAGACCCGTCTCATTGGATTCAGCGTCCAATAGTTAGTGGAAAATCATAACCCACACGCCTAGGTACCAGAAATCTCGAAAACACATATTCAAAATGGGTAATAGATAGCCATTTTGACCCATAACCTATTCCAGTGGGTGCCAATCGTTCTGGGACCCTTTTCATTGGATTCAGCGTCCAGAATTTCTGGTACCTCGGTGTGTGGGGTATCATTTTAGACCAAATGTTGGATGCTGAATCCAATGTGACGGGTCCCGGAACGATCGGCGCTCACAGGAAGAGGTTATGGGTCAAAATGGCTATCTATCTACCTATTTCGAAAGTGAGCTTTCGAGATTTCTGGTACATCGGTGTGTAGGGTATCGTTTCGGACTAAATTTTGGATGCTGAATCGATTGAAATGAGTCTCTATTCTCCTGGTCCTAGGAATAACCAACTCTGTGAAAGAATTTGTAGCATTTTTCTTGGACTTTAGTGAGCATGAGGTCAGCTGATTACTTTGCCTCTTGCGTACTTGTACATCAGGGTGCGCTAGCCCCTAAACGATATTAGAACTAACGCGAGCTTACCTTTCTGTACAGGTCGTTCAATTGATAGTAGAAAAGCCTTGTGGACAGGCAACCGAACCGCAGATAAGGGCTGAGGCCGGTCTGAGAAGCCAGAAGAGACTGAGGGGTCATCTTGGGGCGGCCAAAAGAGGCGACCCAAGCCTGGAAAGCGAAATCGGTTTGAACTAAAAATCTCATAATCAGAAAGCCACTTTCTTCCTTTCTACTATTTACCAGCTCCCTGCTTCACAATCCAAATGAAAGGTACAACTGCTCTGGCAAACAATTCCTTTTTCTAACATTTCAAGTATCCCTTCAACTGTTCGAATTGTTGGAGCATCCGCCGTATAAACCAGATTTGCCGCCCAGCGACTTCCATTTGTTTCCAGAACTCAAAAAATTTATGCGTGGGGCAATTGAAGAGGTCATAGCGGCTGTTGAAGCGTATTTTGTAGACCTTCCGGAATCTCACTTCAGGGATGGGATCCACAGATTGGAGGATCGTTGGAGCAAGTGCATTAAAGTTAAGGGAGATTATGCTGAATAGTAAAGTGTATTTTGATGCATATCATTGTGTTTTTCTTATTGACCGAACTTATTGAACTCCCTGGCATTCTACATCTGATTTGAGTCAAATTGAGCTGTTCCCTACCCAATGTCCAATGATCAGCAATTGCACACGTTTTTATCAAAAGCACAGACGTTGGCCAAAGTGAATGAAATCCCTGGACTCTCAAAAATATTGGCGTGCTACTTAGTTTAATTTAAACAACTGAAAAATACTTTGTAATTGTAATAATTTAGTTTGACATCACCTTGCGTTCAAGATGACGTTCTAAGCGAGACAAGGCCTCAGACTCTCCGCCAATCCAAACGCCCGGCTTCAATCCTTCTGTGTCAAAACCTGCAAACGTAGGCATTTCACAGTAATAATGATAAGAATAATAATAGAACAAACCTCAGGTAAAATGGTTGCGATGAGTAAAAATGATGAGGGAAAGGGGATCTGACGCTGTTCGCTGCTCTCTTCGCAGTAAAAGTGCGCAAAGACATCCAACTGGTCTGATAACTCTTGGAAAACGTGGCCCTGTGAAAGAATTTACAGCGTTGTAAAGATAGGAAGAATGTACTTGGTCATTGGCTGGCCATCCTCAATGACCATTGACAGCAAGCAGCTTCTGTACAACTAAGTACTCAAGCCAGTTTATGGAGCACAGTTGGGGGGCTGCACGGCTCAAACCAATAGACAGATGATTCAACACTTTCAGAATTCGGAACTGTATGTACCACTGATGCTCTGTGGTACTTCCAAAACGACGCTCTCCACCATGAACTTCAAGTGGACAGCATAAACGAAGTCATCAAACAGAGCTACTGCTTATATCTCCAGACTAAGAGATCATGTTATCACGGAAGCCGTGAAGCTACTCGAAGTTCAGGACTTCTTCTAACTAGGCGCCTTAAGCGCACAAAACCACATGAACTCGTGTAGGGAGAGGTTGTGACAAATTCAGAGAGACCAGGGACTTTGCTATGAATCATAAGTCCTGATTAACGAATTTGCTAATATAAGTCAGAATAATATTGCTAATAAGTTTATTAGGTGCAATAAAAGTGTTTAAAAGAAAAGAAAAAATTTAAATTATGGCCGCTGAGTCTATTGAGATGGGTCCCGGACCGATCGGCGCCCACCAAAGAAGGGCATGGGCACCAATGGGTTTTCAAGATGATAAGGGACCTAGCAAGTTGGGTCATCATTTAACACTGAATGTGGGGTGCTAAATCGATTGTAATGAGTCCCGAACACATTGCTTTCCACATACACTTGCTCTAAAGAATAATAAACCATTGTGGAAGAATTTACAGCATTTTTTGAGGATGTAGCAGGGGGAAAAAATGGGGAGGTCAAAGAGACAGATCAGAGCTGCACCACCTCTTGATTTCCGACACACTTGGGGCAACCAGCAATAGCAGCATAGAAACAGATTTCTGAGCTTCTCGAAAGTGTCACCTTTTTTGGGGTTCGAAAACAGGAAATTCAGCTAGTGCAAGATACAGAATTTCAACTTCGTTCATGACATGCCTATTCCTGACTAGTACAAGGATTCCACCACCAGCCCTCCCAAAGGTGACACACAAGCAGCTTTCTTTTAATAACAAAAATAATCAAGGAAGGGCTGAGGAGAATCTAAGATATAGTTACTGGTCCAGGTTTCGGTACTGAACACGTCTTCAACAGATGTCATTTCAAAATTTATGTTTTTGTTCTTTATTCCCTTAATATTCCCAAACAAACATTGGAATATTTTTGAACAGTCTGAGTCTCTGGTCGTTCTAGATCGGAGGAAGTGACTTGTTCCACCGCCCAACATATTTTCGGGGCTACTAACGGAAGCATTGGCGACTGATTTTCTTGTGGTTCACTTGATTAATATTGTTCCACTACTTTGCGATAATTGGGGGTAAATTTGTTGTTCCACTGGGTCCTCGCTGTCATTTCCCGATGGATTTTTTCATGATTTACACAGCCGGCTTAGGATGGCCGCACTTGGGGGGTCATTCGGCGTCATTGACGACTATTTGGTTTCTCATAATTACCTATTTCTTGTTGTATACCTTGGGCATCTAGGGTTTTACCTGGTCGACCGGCTCCTGTCTGTCCGCTAAAGTCGTGCGTCAAATAGTCCCGCTCCCCTCAGATCTCTTACATTGGACGTTAAGCCATTATTTTGAGGATGAACTCCGTCATCACCGGGATTTGTCTCGCATTTCCAGGTCCACCCAGTCGTCGCAATAGCCACATCCAGTTTTGTAATAAGGAAAAATGTAATGAGGAAAGGCTGCCTGACGGATTAATTAAAACGTTGCTTTGTGAACACTACTCTTGTTCAAACACACTTTTGTTCAAACCTGCGGTTATATGACCTCTATTCCTAGTCTGGTGTAAGCGCATTTGATATACAGCGCTGAGTGAATTTGGTGCTTACTCAAGGCGCTCCTGTATTCAGCAATCAATTAACCTGAGTCCGATGCTTACCAAGCTCTTCCAACGTGGGAACTCCGTATTTTTCGTCGTGGTCATCACTTATGACGGTTTTGGCCGATCCTATCGTGGCAAGCGTGACTGAGGATTCTGGCAGAGGTGGTGGGTCCATCCCAGATATGATCCCTTGAAATTGATGATAGGTCAGTGGCGCCTTACCGTTATTCTTCTTGATAATTCTGTGGAAAGTTATAAGTGTTAGGGAAGGGCATGTTCATTATTGCCCAGATTGTTAAGATAAATGTACCTAACTTGAATGGCGAATTAAAAATAGCCTCTGTATAATATGTAGTATGCTCGTCTAGAAAGAAGGGGGGCACACTGTGCTACTTATCTACAAACCTCGTCGTCCCCCTTAAATTTTAGTTTAGAGCATTGAAATTTCAACAGCATTGCAATGTACTCCTCTCCCACAATCCCTTATCGTAATAAATAAACTGCTTTACTCACGTCTCCAATTGGTAAAGCGTGTGAGCTACCGAGGAGTGAACTGTAATGTTCATAGAGCGGCAGAGGGCGATTATGTTTTGATCTCTAACGCGGCCAAAAGGCTCTGGATCTTCTTCAAATGAGAGGCACGTTGTTCCCCATTCCTGCAACAGAACGTCATTCATCATTGTACATCTCTTGCATCAGTGTGGCAGTAGAGTCCAGGGATAGGAATCTAATATCTTCACTGTTTAATGTAAGTACCCAAACAGTAAAGACTTTCTTGCACAATTAATTTGGCGCATTTATAGTACAGCGGGTACGAAAGAATTACTATTTGCCACGAGAAAGTAGCGGAAGCTGATAGCAAGTATTCTCAAGATACTAAATTGTTATCAAATTACCTTGCCTCATGTTTATTTAATTATTCTAATTGGGTTACATTGTAATAATTAAATAGGCAATTACCCACCTTTATGCGCAGGCCAAGGCGACCTAGATTAATAAACCTACTGTGTCGCGTTTTAACAAAATTGCTTGAAAGTAAAAGGACAAGAAGGAAATACACTGAAAATTCCTTGGAGTAAGAGTATGGAGAAACAGAGAAAGAGAAAACACCCTATTAAAAATACTTATTTTGACCAACGCACACCTTCGGCCCGGGACCGATCTCGATAGATTTAGCGTTCAAAAGTTAGTGATTATCCAAGGAATAATACACAAAAAACCCTGCAAATTCCATACTCAGTTAAAGTTTGCCAAGAAGCCATACAGTGAACGCTTGAAAAGCTCAAAAATCCCGAAATGGCTTATTGAGGAGGAGGGAGGGGTTGCTTATCCCTTTGCAAATATATATCTGCAAGTTTCGGATAATCATCAATTAAATAATTAGAACTGCCAATGAGCGTAACTTCATCGGTTCTAAAGATATTTACTAAAACTGTTTTCATTTCTCCTCGTAAAATGTCCACTGTTCAGTCTAAAATGGTTTCCCTCATATTTATGTGTTTGATTACAGTTTCATATTGTTGATGAACGAATTCCGACAGGTAAGATCTTAATGTAATGACTATTTCGGTGTCAGCGAAAACCACCCCTGCAAACATGATCACCGTCGATGGTCAAGTTTTTGGAGCGGGAATAACAAGAGGCCAACGTGCACATAGAGATGTTCGGCCCGTCAAGTTTTGAGGGATTCCATACAAACGAGTGATTCAATACTCAGGCAAGGCCGAATGGCGAGTTACATCACACCAATAACCTTTCGAAGGAAGGTTGCGTAATCCTACGAGTGATTGCTGACGATTCTAGAATATTAACTAAAGGTGTATCAACTGTTCTTGGTATGGAATTCCTTGAATACCTTTGTTTTCATGCCCGAGGTTGACTACCACGATTGGCGCCAAAACATGCCAGTTTGCCTTTCAGATTTCTAGATCAAACACGCTGCAAATTCTTACACATGGGTTAGTTATTCCTCGAACCAGGCGCATGGAGACTAATTTAAACTCTGGACCAGGCTCATGGAGATTATTTTCTTTAACATGGGGAAAATGAGGGAAACAGTGGGTGTGGCGGGTCCTCGACTCATACCAATCGATTCAGGGTCCAAAATTTAGTGGAAAATGATACACGCCTAGGTGCCAGAAATCTCGAAAACACATATTCAAAATGGGTAAAAGATAGCCGTTTTGACCCATAACATCTTCCAGTGAGTGCCAATAGTTCTGGGGCGCTTTTCAGGCATTTGCTAATTTTGATCTAGACAACTTCAAACGTCCAGAAAGAAATTTTGGTCCGAATCGGAGAGATTGACTTTTGCATGAAAAGATATAGGTTGATTATTCAAGAAATAACTAACCAAAAACGGGGAAAGGAGGACAAAAATCGGATTCACCTGAGAAAGATTTATTTCATAAGCCACATTTAAATTATGTTCGTAATCACTTCATTATACAATGAAAATATTAAAACAATATAAAAAGTCAGGATGAATTTATTTGTAATGTCCCTAAGTTAAAAAGTCAAAAAAGTCCTTGGCACTTAGGAGGCCATTCCTGGAAGCCGTAGTTACCCTGATCACAAGCACACTTTATGGGCGATGGTTTACTCTTCTCAGGTGCCTTCTCAGGCTCCCTGCCTCTGTAGTTCTGTAGTCACACTGGTCACAAGCATATGGTTTGTAGCCTGTGTGAGTACTCATGTGGCTTTTCAGGGTCCCTGCCCGTGCAGCTCTGTAGTCACACAGGTCACAAGCATATGGTTTGTAGCCTGTGTGAGTACTCATGTGTTTTTTCAGGTCCCCTGTCTTTACAGCTCTGTAGTCACACTGATCACAAGCATATGGTTTGTAGCCTGTGTGAGTACTCATGTGCCTTTTCAGGCTCCCTGCCTGTGCAGCTCTGTAGTCACACTGGTCACAGACATATGGTTTGGCACCTGTGTGAGTACTAAAGTGCCTTTTCAGGCTCCCAGCCCGTGCAGTACTGTAGTCACACTGACCACAAGCATATGGTTTGTAGCCTGTATGAGTATTCATGTGGCTTTTCAGGTTCTCTGCCCATGCAGTACTGTAGTCACACTGGTCACAAGCATATGGTTTGTAGCCTGTGTGAGTACTCATGTGTCTTTTCAGGTTTCCTGCCTGTGCAGCTCTGTAGTCACACTGGTCACAAGCATATGGTTTGTAGCCTGTGTGAGTACTCATATGGCTTTTCAGAGTCTCTGCCAGTGCTGCACTGTAGTCACACTTGTCACAGGCATATGGTTTGTAGCCTGTGTGAGTACTCATGTGTCTTTTCAGGTTCCCTGCCTGTGCAGCTCTGTAGTCACACTGGTCACAAGCATATGGTTTGTAGCCTGTGTGAGTACTCATGTGTTTTTTCAGGTCCCCTGTCTTTACAGCTCTGTAGTCACACTGATCACAAGCATATGGTTTGTAGCCTGTGTGAGTACTCATGTGCCTTTTCAGGCTCCCTGCCTGTGCAGCTCTGTAGTCACACTGGCCACAGGCATATGGTTTGGCACCTGAGTGAGTACCCATGTGGCTTCTCAGGCTCCCTGCATGTGCAGCTCTGTAGCCACACTGATGACAAGCATATGGTTTGGCACCTGTGTGAGTACTCATGTGGCTTTTCAGGCTCCCTGCCCGTGCAGCTCTGTAGTCACACTGGTCACAAGCATATGGTTTGTAGCCTGTGTGAGTACTCATGTGCCTTTTCAGGGTCCCTGCCTGTGCTGTACTGTAGTCACACTGGTCACAATGATATGGTTTGTTGCCTGTGTGAGTGAACATGTGGTCTTCTATGGTCCGTTTACTTGTTGCTTTGTAGTCACAATGATAGCAAGTGTATGGTTTTGTGGTTGTGGACATTTTCCTGCTTCTCCTTTTCTCCATAAAACCAGAAAAGTCAATTTTGACTTGGTCTTGGCTTCAGAACTCCAGTCTAAATATAAACAGAATACAACCCTCTTATGTTCTAAAATGATCAGCATTTATGATGTGAAATGAATGAACAAAATGTAACTTCTGAACGTGCAAAACATTACCTCAAAATATAGAGTCCAATAAAGATAGTATCACCATGGGCGTCTTCACTAGAAACGTTGGGTAAACTACTTGAAACAAGGGTTCCACAAGCTGGACTGATTTGTAAGTGACCCTCCACTGGTGTAGTGGTGTGAGCTGCATGGTTCAGTGAGGGAAAACCGTTATGAGACCTTCATGCGGGGTGGGGGTCAGGTCAGATGTACTACAACATACTTGAGGCCCTTCAGCTGTTGGCCCAGTCGGATATTTTTACAAAAAATAATTAGGGTGGAAGGTTTCTCGCCGAATTCCTACGTTTTTCGGTGTGCTGAATCCGAATGTGAAGTTTGCCAACAAAAAAATGACGGCTTCACATGAAAATCGACAAAAGCCTTTTAAATGTAGGACTTGTTTCAGAAAATTGCTCATATGTTGAAAAATATGAAACCTACTGAATTTTTCAAGTTTCCTTTAAAATGCAGTGATCACTCTTCCAGTTTAGTGGGAAATGATACCCCACACGCCTAGGTACGGGAAATCTCAAAAACACATGTTCAAAACGGGTAATATATACCCATAACTTCATCCAGTGGGTGGCAATCGCTGTGGGACCCACTCCATCGGACTCGGTGTCCAAAATTTAGTGGAAAATGACACCCTAATCGCCTAGATCGCCCAAAATCCATTTTTCAAAAACGCTGCAAATTCTTACACAGGGGTTGGTTATTCCTCGGACCAGGCACATGGAGACTCATTTCTTCAACATGAGGGAAATGGGGAAACAGTGGGTGCGGCGGGTCTCGGACCTATTCCAATCGATTCAGGATCCAGAATTTAGTAGAAAATGATACCCCACACGCCCAGGTACCGGAAATCTCGAAAACGCATATTCAAAATGGGTAATATATACCCAATTTGACCCATAACTTCTTCCAGAGGGTGCCAATCGTTCCGGGACCCACTTCATTGAAATTAGCGTCCAAGATTTAGCGGAAAATGATACCCCACACGCCTAGGTTCCAGAAATCTCAAAAACACATATTCAAAATGGGTAATATATACCCAATTTGACCCATAACTTCTTCCAGAGGGTGCCGATCGTTTTGGGACCCATTTCATTGGATTCAGCGTCCAAAATTTAGTGGAAAATGATACCCCACTCGCCTAAATTGACCAAAATCTCAAAAATCCATTTTTCAAAAAACACATTTTGACCCCTACCCCGCCCAAATTTGGTCCGATCGGGCTGGAAAGCTTGGAGGACCGTCCTAGGCCGGGAACAGACCCCTGACCCAAATTTCAGATTTTTAGAAAATTTTCTACTACCAAAAACGGCGTGGACGGCGGACGGCGTACGGCGGACGGACATTGACCTTTTTTGATCAGGACATCATGAAACGTCCAAAAAAAATTTTTGAGCCGAATCGGAGAGGTTGACCATTTGCATGAAAACATAGGTTGATTATTCAAGGAATAACCAACCAAAATCACATTTTGACCCCTACCCCGCCCAAATGTGGTCCGATCGGGCTGAAAAGTTTCGAGGACCGTCCTAGGCCGGGAACAGACCCCTGACCCAAATTCCTGATTTTTAGAAAATGTTCTACTACCAAAAACGGCGCGGACGGCGTACCGCGGACGGGCATTGACTTTTTTTTATCTAGACACCATGAAACGTCCAGAAAAAAAAATTTTGAGCCGAATTGGAGAGGTTGACCTTTTGCATGAAAACATAGGTTGATTATTCAAGGAATAACCAACCAAAACGCGATTTTTTTCACAGGGGTTGGTTATTCCTTGGATCAGCAGCATGGAGACTTATTCGAATATATTCAGCAACCGAAATTAAGTCGAAAATAATACCCCACAGGCCTGTACATCAAAAATATCAAAAATCTATTTTTCAAAATACACATTTTGAAAATTTAAAATGTTGGTCAGGGACCGGTTTTTAGCCTTAGTTGGTCTTCGAAACCTTTCAGCCCGATGAGACCAAATTTGGTGGGAGGGGGTCAATATGTGTATTTAGAAAATCTTTCTAGATTTTCGGCGATTTAGGCGTGTAGGGAATTATCTTCGACTAAATTTTGAATAGAATGTGGCGCGTCCCAGAACGATTGGTCAAAAAGGGTATCTATCTACCTGTTTCTAATGTGTGTTTTCGAGATTTCCTGTACCTAAGCGTGTGGGGTATCATTTTCTACTAAAATTTGGGCACTGAATCGATTAGAATGAGTCTCCATGCTCCTGGACCGAGGAAACCCCCGTGAAAGAGAAAGAAAGATGAGTCCGAGACAAAACTTAGGAGATAGGAGGAGATACATAAATTTTTAGAGTAGTTGAAAAACAACCAAATTTACTTCACCTTGAGAATTTTCGGCAATATATCCGCGGGCTGTCCTCGAATCACAAACAGCTTGGAGTTTAATTTTCGAAGGTTACGATCCAAGTCTTCCAAACACTGAAGGAGAAATCTGTAAATTTATTTTATTAGAATCGGTAAAACTACTCGACCGAGTTAACACTACAGTAAGAAACTAGAGATGTGTAGTTCGCGAACGAACTAGTTCAAATGAACTGCTCCAGAGTGTGAACTATTCACATCAGTCGGTTGTTCAGGCGAACTACAGTTCAGTTCGGCTTGGCTTGGTACTGGAGCTATACGTACTACGCAGGCGCATACACACATAGTTCATATCATAGTTCACCTTCCTTATAGTTCAATAGTTCCTTTGGTCCTAATTGATTTTTATGTCTGAACTATTCTGAACTAGCTGGCGTTCGTCATCAGTAAAATAGTCACTAGGCGTTCAAAATCAAAATAGTTCGTCCATTCGGTTGAGAAGTTGTGAAAATCGCCATGCTGTGATTCATGGCATTGTCAATATTGTCATTGCAGTTGCCTGCTATAAGATAATATTATTAGAGAGTCCCAGTTTCAATGACCTGTTTGTTTCTTATAAACTTATTATAGCTATTTTGACTTGTTAACAAGTTTCATTATAAACTTATCATTAGTTTAAATAATAACTGGAAGCTATTTTGACTTGTTAACTTGATCTGGTCTAGAGGTGCAACAATGCAGTGCAATGAACCTAAACTGCTAAATGTAGTCAATCACGCATTAATTTGAAAATGTGAACTAGATAGTTCAATTGAACTAGTTCCTTAAACTAGTTCACTTTAGTGAACGAACTAAGAAGAGATAGTTCCGTTCAATGAACTACGTCAAAATGGATATTCCCTGTCCCAGGACGTCGATCATAATCGGTTCAAGTATTTTGGGAATTGAGAGTACAAGAAGAAAATAATAAACCGGAATGTCTGTTCATTGAAACGTAGATATGTATGTTTAAAAGCATTCGTATTACGGAGGAAAGATAGGTAATTTAAAAATATTCCTTGACCAATAAACCAAAATCATTGCGCCGAGCCTCACCTCCATTTGTTGATACCGACGTTGGACAAACCGGCGAACCAAGGGTCGAGGATGAAGATGCACCTGAACGTCGTTGCATTTTCAAGGCCTTGTCTCAGGCTGGGGTTGTCGTGGAGGCGAAGCCCTTTTCGAAACCAGTGGACCAAATGTTTTTCGCCCATTTCTAGGTTATGTTGATTCTCATTCTGAGCAACATTCTAGAAACGTCGACTGCCGCCATTGTCGTCTTGGTTGGCGGAGGCCTCCGCGAGACTGCAACAAAGAAAATGATTGTCAGTGTCATACTGTCGTCCATAATGGTCGAGAAAGGGTATGGATTGAACTTGAACCAAAAATTGCCCTTTCGCTGTACAAAAACCCACTTGACTTAACACGTTCGCTCTGTTCCAATCTGTGTGCGTCGCACGCACCTGGCGCGTGAAGGTAGCCTTCACTTCAGATCGCTCCTCCAGTATACGAGTATACCAGAAAGTGAAATGGAACATATTTCTACTTCCCGCTCCAGGTTTGAACCTTCTGAAGGTACTGTAAACGTCGGAGTCAGCGGGTGTTGCTAAGAAGCACTGGGTTAGGAGCTCGCTTCGAATTTCATTCCACATGCGGCTCACGCACCTGGCGCGTTCCTATTTCAAATGACTCCCGCACAGCTGCTCAAACGTGCTCAACAATTCCGCAGCGAACGTGTTAAGCGCGAGGATCAGTGGACAAGTCACCTTGTGACGTCACAGGCAACAGGGAATGCTCGCTACAGTTGCTGCCATTGCATTATTGCATTGGCATACTGAAGTAGAATGAATTCTCCAGTATGAGTCCATTTTGGTTGGTAATTCCTTGACCAAATCAACCTATGTTTTCATGCAGAATGTAAATCTCTCCGATTACGAGTTCCGAAGTGTCTCAAGTTGAAAAAATGTCTGTCCATAGCGGTTATGGTAGTAGAAAATCTTCTAAAAAATTGAAATTTGGGTTAAAATGTATATTTTGGTTGACAGATTTTTGCGATTTTTGGCGACTTCAGCGTTCAGGCGCGGATCTAGAAATTTTTTTCGGAGGAGGTCTCAGGGTAAAATCAAAAGCTAAAAAAAAAAAATAAAATAACCAAACAAACAAAATGAACTAAATCTTCTCACTTTTTCAATCTCTTAACAATAAAGTCCATTTTATTCCAATCCAATATTTATTCATAATTTGATTGTTTATGTCAGTTAATCTCAAAATTTCAAAAATTTTCAAAATTCTACCTGGTTTGGGAGGAGGGGGAGGGGGGTCATGACCCCCGTGACCCCCCCTTGAATCCGCGCCTGTCAGCGTTGGGGTATTATTTTCCACTAAATTTTGGACGCTGATTTCCTTCAAGAGTCCAAGTGACAACATCTTTTGGTGGTCAGCCCAACCCACAGAATACATTAACCATACTATTCTATTCTATACTTGTAGACTGATATGTGAGCGTAGCGACTTTTTAGTTGGCTATTCCTTGAATAATCCTGTTTTCTTGCAAAATGTCAATCACTCCGATTCGGCCCAAACATTTTCTGGACGTTTCTAGGTGTCTAGATCGAGTAGTTTCCATTGGAATCAGTTGACACCCTCATGTTTGTTCATGCTGTTACGTTACTAATGTAGGTACTTCAAGGAACTGTTTCCTTCTTATCGATAACTCCGAGACATTACTTCTTGTACCTTGTACTTCTTGAAATTACTTTTTTTTAAGTACCAAGGTATTAACAATGTCCTTTATCATCCTTAGGTATCCATTTCTGGGGGGTGAAGATTGCTAAAGGGCCCATTTGAATGATTTAAGGTCAAAAATTTAGTGAAAAACAATACCAAACACGCCGGAGACCACCAAATATCTAGATGTATTTTCATAAGACCCACATTGACATTTTCGCACCCTTCGTTGTGCGGAATTGATCCATAACCAATCTCAATGTATTCGACTCAAGAATGTGGAAGAGATCATTTTCATTATCCAAATTTTCATTCATACTCCGACGATAGAGATGAAATCAGTGGGTTCAAAATTTCTTGAGCGAAGTTTCACGTTTTCATAGAATTATTTGACAATGGTTTGGATTAGGAATCTTTTTCACACACGAACGCAAAGGTGAAAGGATGAAAGTTTGGGGAGAAAACAATTTCTTGCTCATATGAATACATTGGCTTTCTAAAACCACAATGCATGTGGTTTTACGTGTGTAGGTTTACGTAGAATCATGTTAGTTGAGTAGTATGCAAGTGCTCCATCTTAAGAGATTATGACTGGATGCTTGCGGCGCATTTGCAGTTTTTCCCATCCTCAAGTGACCTCGAAAGCATGATTTCCTCGATGAGCGAAATCCAGAACCGGCGTTTTCGGAGAATCGGATGAAAATCCGTGAAAAGGGACTTTGCAGCATCTACTTGCCGGATATAACGACGTAGAATGGGGCCTAAGAACTTACCAAAATAAGTTGAGGAATCCAATATTGCTGACTTGGAAGTAAAGTTTTGTCGTGAAGGGGGACACTTGACGATTTGAATGAATGTCCTAACGAGATTAGTAATCAAAGATGATGTTTCTCGAACATTTCAGAGTTGCCCGGCGACAGGAGCTTGATACAGGGATTTATCAGCAGAATCTCACGGGACTCAAGACTGTTTTGGAACTATCACTTGGTACAGCACGAAAACATTTCAAGGGAGTTGGCTGGCAAACGTGACTGACTCCGTCACAGGTCGGGGAAAGGCGGGATCACGTGGAGTGCGCACGAAGTGGGGTGAGAGGCTCGTACACGGTTGCGCCACCAGAGAGCTCTAGAAGCCGTCGTGTGAATTGGTCATGAGTCGACACCACTGCAGCGTCGTAGGATTTCTGAAAAATAATTTCAGTTTAAAATAACCAAACAATAAGATGAGCCTTAACACGTTCGTTGCGGAATTGTTGAGCTCGTTTGAGCAGCTGTGCGGAAGTCATCTGAAATAGGAACGCACCAGGTGCGTGCGCCGCATGTGGAATGAAATTCGAAGCGAGCTCCTAACCCAGTGCGGCTATAGGCTATAGCATGAGCTATTTACCTTGGAGTAAACTACTTGCTCCGAAGTATTTCGTGTACTAAAGCAAAGCACTGAAAGAAATCTTGAGGCGGGAACACTGAAAACGATGCGAAATGGCAAGAAAACTCCAAACCAGTCCCCTATTTTGGACTTATTTTTTTGCATCTTAGCAACACCCCAGCTGACTCCGACATTTACAGTACCTTCATAAGGTTCAAAGCTGGCGCGGGAAGTAGAAATATATTCTATTTCACTTTCTGGTATCCTGGAGGAGCGATCTGAAGGGAAGGCTGCCTTCACGCGCCAGGCGCGGGCGACGCACAGATTGGAATTCAGCTCACGCGCTGAGCGCGTGACCCGCAGCGAACGTGTTAAGGAAGGAAGATATATTCTTGTTATGTCCAGAGAGCAGTGACAACATGATCCAACCCATTTTTCATAAATTTACAGGAAACATGGAAGACTGATTCTGTGTACTACAAAGGGGAAATGTAGAACATTTGAAGCAGCAGTGCCATACCCAACTTTGCAGGTTTCAGTAAGAATAAACTGGTCACTTAAGTTAATTCCCTGTAACTGTTTCAGCAAGTTAGCCTTTGTAGCGCCTAATTTTGGAAGGTTATTCTTCTAATAACTCGCATGTTTTCATGCGATTTGCCAATTTGCCCCAACATTTTTTTCTAGAATCTAGATCTAGATCAAAAAACCGAAATGTCTACGTCTTTCCTCCCTTCTAAGTATAATGATTTCGTAGAAACAAAAACTGAATTTATTTTTGGGGAGCTAGGGGTACCAGTTGACACATTCTTACTTTTTTCGCCGCTGAAACTGCTTGGACCAGACTTTTTTCTGTATGTCCTTTTTCCAATATTGAGGGATTTCAAAGACAGGATTCCCTCCACAAAACTTTTTTAGAAATCAGATAGGGAAAATATATCTTCCCATAAGACATATTATACTGTTAAAACCGTTGGGAAATGGTTTTATCCTTTCTATGGCAGTGAAGACGCGTGTGTATAAACGAAGACGTAGAGTCGAGGTATGAATCCATAAAACGTGCCGGTTCTAATTAATCAGTTTATTGCACAAGTATCAAAGTACTTATAGATATCAGACAGGTAGGTGATCTACAAGTAAGAGTCATGTTCAACATAAACGTCAAAAATTGACGACATTGATGTGACGATAACTCAAGAAAAATTCAATATTGGTGGTGGTATAGAGTAAAAAGCTTGTGGTCCGTTGATGTTAGGCAATTACATCGTTCAAAACTTCAGTGCTTTGAGCACTAATTCTGATTAAATAAACTAATAACACGGAGGAGAATGTATAAATTGATGAAAATGCGAAACAATAACAATTCTCTGGCAGAGGATACTACATACGGGACAAAAAATACAATAACAAATGACGATGGGAGAATGATCCCTGGTTGCATCTAATATAGAAAGAAGAGAGAATAAAAACCAAGGCTAATAGTGAAAGTGAAGCAAGGATTTGCGAAAAACTCGTATTCATTCATTCGTTACGCAACAGAATGTTAGATACCTCATGGACGCAGGCGCAATGGACTGCAACTTGTATGGGGTAGTGAATTTGTTCTTAATTGCTGGTGTTTAGTGCCAAGAAAAGGCTGCCAGCGTGACGGAAAAAAATGGAACAATATGGTTCTTGGGAAAGGATCAACAAAATGGGACAGCACGTATTCAAGCTGCACATAGAGCTTTTGATAAAATCCACACTTCTGGAAGCACCCATCACAGCAATCTATCCAACTGGGAGAGGGGTGAGGTTTTGCTCTGACAGTCATCAGGGAGGCGTGGAATTACAGTAGTATGGGGGGGGGGATTGGGAACAAGCACAATTAGCACTCTTGGGTATTTGGGATATATAATACTGTGAAACCTGATTGGCGACATCACTGTGGATTAATTTTTGGTGTTCCTGCGTTTTCTGGGTCTCAGCTGATTACCGTGAGACAATGTGAGGCTGCCGTATATTGAACCCACTTCTGTGTGCCATCACGCCTTGCGATGTCTACCCCGCCGATGTCAGAGAATAGGAAGAAATTCCTATTTAGCTGGGAGAAGTACTTTTGGAGGTTTTGATGTGTCTTTGGAAGTTCCTGACAATGTTTTCAAGGGTTGTTTTCTGCTATTTTGATGAACCACATGAACTAATAACCAAGTACACAAATTTTATTTAGGAGAGTGACTAAATAAAATGTTTATACTTAGTGGCTAGGTTCGTTAGTTATTTGCGGCAGGCCTAAAAACCGGTATACCATTTTTTTCTTTGAAGGTTGATGTTGCAGACGTGACATTGAAGGCTTCTTGAAGGCACCCATTTGCCAGGTAAGCAATGTTCGTGGTCAATAATTATTGCTTAAAAGTCCTCCTTATCGAATCATAGGTAGAAAAACTAATAGGTATTGATAAAATTGGGTCAGGAAGGCCAACTGATTTGATAGCCTGAGCACAAATGGGGTATACATGTGACATACCCATGGCTGTAACAGGATGTATTCCAACCAGTACACCATTGACGGTCCGCTCTTGAGCACAATAGGATGGCTGGTGACCCCTTCAACGGAGTACACTCCCTCATGGGCAAAAGTTTGTGCATGCCAGAGGGTATGTTAGTGGGGAAATTTCACTATCAATCTGGCAACAGCCGCAGGATCTACTACAGCACAGACTTGACCAGAGCCTGTTCTTGCAATAGGCGAGTGTGGCAGCACAATATTGCACTGTTCATTAAGATCATGAGTGTCACACATTAAGGCATGGATGCTTCCGGAACTACATAGTCATTGAGCAATGCTATGGGTCAACAATTTCGGTTCTTCCAGTATTGGTAGCTGGTTTCCAATAGACTAGATTCCAATAGATTATGTTGATTATAAATGTCTCCCCCGTTCTACTTAAATTCTTCAACACTCTTTTCTTACGTTTCTGTTTCTCTCAGAAAAAGAGATCCATCAAACTCAGTTCCATTACAACTGTGTCCATACGGTTTGTAATGAGGGGCTAATCTAATTGTATTTTCTCCATCAAAAATGCAATGAAATCGTTTCATTAAATGTATTTACACACTATTAGCACTATTGACACAATATTGTGAATCTGTTAATTTCACTGGGATCTCAAAACTGTTACTGGGCTCACTTTTCACCATCTTGCCTTGTGTCAAGCACTAGAGGCCTATTTCAAATTCGATTACATCTTCAAATCGCTAGAATCACAGATACTTCCTAAAGGCGGGAAGCAGATTGACAGGACGGAGTGATATCATTATTTGGAACTGAACATCGTTCATCAATCATTTTTACTGCGTTTGAGCCTGAATAAAGATTACAATCGACAGACAAATCTTGATGCGGCAAAATCAATTCAATCAATTGCTAAGACAATATTCAGAAACAAAACGTGAGCCGTGTATTCAATTTACTCTGGGTTTGAAGGGTACATTCTTGACGATTAGAAAAGTTTACATCCTACTGCAAGCCAGTGGTTCACAGTGTAATAGAATTCCACAAACTTTAAACATTCATTCTGGACAATTAACATGATCAGTTGGACCAAAGAGATGGAATTTGAATCAAATGTAAACAACTGCAAGGTGAAATTTCACAGGCATGAATAGATCATTTACGCTTATCCGTGCAAGTATAATTTAAAAAAAAAAAAACCAAGAACTGCCCTAAGAACACTGAAGGAGCGAGAATATACTTAGACAGGGTAGGGGTAAAGCTGACGATTTGGGCAAGGTGGTAGGATGGCAGGTGCAGGTGAAGTTGTGACAGCATTGAAGTAGCAAGTGATGGACAGGCTCAACTTAGTACAGCATCCAAAATTTCTCAATTATAACAGACCCTTTAATGTTGCAGATTAAGGGCAACCAATCACCACTTCTAATCAACTGGAATTGCCTGTTCTCTAATTGCATGTATTTTCAAGTTCAAGCATTCTCTCTTCAAATCAATAAATATACTTGTGACCTTTTATCTTTCTTTTCTGACCTATTCAAACAAATAGAGCATTACCAATGTAGGACTGGGACTGACGGTGGATTGGGAAATTCACAACAACCTATGATGGCATTAGTCAGCAAAATAAACATACCTGCAGAGCTAACCGAGCTGTAGTGGACAACATAAAAACCTATGTGGGCTTTTGTGAGGCTACACGCTTTGCTAACTTGAAATGTCTCGAATAAGAGACATGGCAAGAATTACATCTCCACTTTACCACCTCTGATCGATGTTGCACTTTTCTCCTTTGCAGGCGCCTACATTTTATCGTGAACATTACAAAAATATTGTGAGAAATTCGGGAGAGCTGGATGCAAGTACGAAGAAGAGCAACAAGCCACCGTCCAAGCTACAGTGATCAGTGACTCGAAAACCATTTTGTAAAAAATACTCAATACCGCTTATCTAAGTGTTGTGAGAGGCAAGAAGAGACGACACTCTCCTGGTAATCAATACATCTAGAATCAAACTGACAGAAATGCAGCAGCCAAGAAACGAGTTGACAATTTTTACTGAACGTTTGACATGCAGCTAATACAAGTGATAACAAGAAAAACCAAGACTCACAAAACCAAAAATATACCAGAAATACTACAGATTATTTGCAAAAAAAGCGGCTTAAGCTGCAATGGATATGCCTAATCAACGTGAAAACAGAGGTCCAATGTTGTGACTGATAAGTTATTTGGAAATTCGTTATAAAAATGACCATTTCCACGTATTTACACTGTTATATGTATTAATTTACACTTTTAATGACAACTTGCGACCGATTTCATCCTGCTTATTAAAAAAATCTACGCACTTACAGTAAATAAATATCAGACCAAACTTTCTTTTCCATAGCAGCTAATGTTATCACTGAATTACATGGTGAAGTGTACTTTTAATGAAACTACATCCTATCAGGAACCTTGATGACGCTAGACAGTAGAAAAAGAAACAGTTAATTGACTACTAACTCCTTTTCAGAGCTAAGGACAATACTTTCGAAAATTAAACTTTGTAATTAGTTTAAACAGGTAAATCCTTCAATGGGTAACTAGAAACAGGTTAGCACGTAGGAAAGAGGTGCGTATGACACTCCCGACTTGAACACATTCAGAGGAGATGATTGGATGATGGCACTCAAACTATTTCCCATCTGCAAAGGGCTTTAGGCGTTTTACCAATTTAGACTGACTCAACAAAGCGTGAGTCACAAAGTAGGGTGTTTGAATATGACGACATCGAACTAAACAAAACAGATGAATAGGTTAAATTAAATTCAAACACCGCAGGAGGTTCCTCCTTTCAAAAAGACCTAGAGGAACCTCACTTTTAGTGCTACAAATGGGTTCTGACTGGATTTTGAGAATCTGACGAGAGATAAGTGATATGTCCCAATTCATTGGTTCCAATGAAGGCCAGGTAAGGGCATAATGACCTCTCTAGGCCTCTCTAGTAACCTTCCCGGTTATCCAAGGATTGCCTGCAGAACCAGTTGAACAATAGAGTGGTTGTAGGTTACCAACACCTTCCCATGATACGTCGAAAGAGTAGGACTTTACAATGGAGAAGGGTTTTCTGGATTTCTTCTACCACGGTAGTAGTACTAAGAACAACGTAAAACCACAGCTCGAAATTAGGCAGAACATCGTGTAAATACGGACAAAAACAACAAAGGCAACTTATCAGAGTTGTTTCCGCATTCTGTTTGTCGAACGCATCACTACTGTTGATAAGATAACGCTAAGATACTGTTAAGACAACCTACTGAACATGAGAAAATTAAATGTGCTGCTTCTCGATCACAGAAATATAATAATACTGAAGGCAAGCTTAAGCACGAGGAAATT
>CM033998.1:15282759-15468000 GCA_019603395.1 Cyrtorhinus lividipennis | reverse complement strand
AAGAGGCGCCTTCAGATTTATTCACACGTCTGACAATAATCCAAATCCATTGACAGAGACCTGACGCTTAGATGGCGTGGTAATACGCAAGATCCCACGGCATATGCAGATCACGTCAGAGCAATTTGACGGAGTTCGTAATGAAATCTGTAACTGGGCATTTGGCCGTGTAATAAATAAATAAATAATCTGTTGGAGATTGTCAAAATCCTTTGTTTACATTTTGCCTTCACATCATACTTGTACTACCTACCAAGTACACCCTCCCACGTCGAGTCAGCGTAATCTGTCTTCAGCTGTAGGGTCATTCTACCTCACTCTCCATCTCTTTTTGCCCCGTTAAGCCATGAGTGTGGTCATCAGACGTATCTTTGCTAATATCTCTGAAGACTGGCATTAGTGGCCAGTAACATGATGTGCTACTGCAACTGAGGTGCTATGCGACCGACATCATAGCGTACAAGGATGCAACTTGTCCCTCTGATCCTCATACTACCGTACTTCGATGACGCCTCCAGCAGTGGGTAGGCGACCAGATCTCTCAATCCGTTCATGTGATTCTTCTATCGTCTCAAGCTTATGAGCACGTCACACCTCTTTCTGGAAACTGGGTTGGCTGAAAATGAAGGAACCTGGCAGTTGCGACGATTCTTTTCAGAATCCCACAATCCAGAACTTCATTGCATCCGTTCGAGAAGTTCCTCTTTAGAATGAAGCTGTACGGTCCCCCTAATGGGAATGCTGCCACAACGCTTTGAATTCCCTGTCATTCAACCAACTTGTTCAAAAAATTGTATCCCAGGCCACCACGCTCTACATCAACGCCTTTTTCAACTGCCATGGAACCTCTTTTGGATCCCCTGTTATGACAGCGCGCAGGCTTGGAATCCGCCCCCCAGCAGCTGACGCATAGTTCACCAGATCCATGTTACACGAAACGGTACTTTTATTACCGGTGGCTAACGTGTTTTATCGAACGGAGTTTTGGCCAATTCCATCTTGGGAAATTTAGCTGACCACTAAAAACCACCAATATACCTGCAAATAGTCTTTTTTGTATCTATCAAACCTCTTCAGGTCGTTGAGATCTATTGACGCAATGTATAACAGTAACCGCGAAGCTCCTTAAGCTGTAACCGCCACAGTCAGTGACGGTTGCTCTAATCATGCTGCACCAGTAAGGCTTATGACGTACTCAACTTAACCTTTGACTGAGAGCACTACTTCTGAGCACTTGTGGACTGAGGAAAATTATTGTTTTGTAATACTTCCTATTTAAGCGTTAGCGATATAGATTTTAACTATATTTCGGACCTAAAATCAATCGACATGGGTACGAAATTTGGACGGTCTTCGTCAAGCTATTTGGATGTATGGGAATCAAGCAGGACTCTACATTCTAGACTATACGTCCGAAATTTAAATTTATTAGATCATTCTTTGGAAAACCTTTTTTGTTTGGGACATTTCGCATTTTGAATGACTCACTTTGAAACTTAAAATATGCATAGATATTTCAGTGAGTGGCAATTCTCTGAGGTCAGGTACCATGGCTCTAGAATGATAACTATGTCGACGCAGCTCCCTTCAGGGTCGAAACTTGTCTCTGCATGTTTCCTTGTTATTGAGATATGTACTCCCATATAGGTATTAATTTATTCTATGAATATAAAAATATAATTATTCTGGTGTGAAGGAGGGGTAAATCCGTTAAATTCAAAATGTATTTCACATGACCAAGACTGACGTGCCTCAATCGAAGTGTCACGTGGCTCTCAGCTGCCCATTTCGGTTTTTTTTTGGGGGAGATGCGAGTCCAGATACAAGGGATGTACTGAATTGCAATAAGAATACGGAACCAAAAGAACGGGGTCCTAAATATGCAAGCTGCGACTTCAAGTTGGTATCGGCAAAATGGTGGCAAGGGTACATCAAGTACATCTAATGATGACTATTGCCTACAGCCTGAACTAATTCGGAGCCCTTTGGTCTATATCAACTCGGTACTTCAATTTTTACAACAAAATCTACCAATTGACAACAGTAGCAGGATCCGCTTGAAATCCAAGAGTACGTAACACGATACAGGACCAAGAGAAGGCTTCAGCCTTCTCAGCGCTGGAGTAAATCCTCATCCCCAACAAAGCTAACGACCCACGACCAACTGAATTGAATAAGGAAAAGTGTGTGAGCTCCTTTTACGCGGAATCCAAAGGCGGAGCAAAACCAACAGACGTCTCACATGTCAGTCATCCGATGATCCGTTTACTCTAAAGAACGAAAAGAATATTAAGACACAAACTGTGGAGCTGCCTCAGACTGGAGAAGGCAAGTGATTTTGGATCAAAGGCAGGACACCTGAGGCACCTTCATCTTCTTACGGAGCCGGAGAACGAGTCCGCGTCGACGATTCTAATAAATTCTTAGTCGGAATAGGAATAGGTGGCCAACATGGTTCATACGGACTTACGTCAATTCCATCATGGGATATTTAGGATATATAGGAGGAGGAATTAGACGCGTTTCTTCAGAGACGTGTTCGCTGTTTACCGGGTGCCAATGTTGATGGCTATACAATGCTGCCTGGTTCATTTTCCGCCGATATTCAAATCCTTACTCGAACCAGGCGTCATAAACATAGAATTCTCCTAGAGAGGTAAATTCACGATGCACCCTCCAAAATGCCATATCGAGAAAAACGCTAGCAGGATTAAAACCTACCAATTAGAATGCAGACAGCTGCAGGAGAATTGCAACACTTGAGATTTCTCATGACATGCTACGCGAACAAAAGAATAAACCCACCAGCCGCAAGCGGTCAGTTGATCGATATTCATTCCTTCGCATTAAAATGTAAAGGCCTTTGCCGACTGAATAGTCGATTGCGCCGAGTGTTAACGGTACGCTTCAGGTTCAAAGGACGGCAAAATAAATTTAGGCTGAATCGTGAGTAGATTACCAAACTTACCAGAGAGTGCGTCTCTACAAATGTTACAGTAAGTAGGCCGCGCATGGGAAGTCGCCTGCCAATGGTGTCGTCCGCTGAGAAGATCATGGAGTTCGGACACCGTAGAACCCGACTGAAACAGGAAGACATCCTTATTGGAAAAGTCGATTTGACGATTAGGACAGGTTACTTCAGATGTGGACATGGCAAAAAAGTGGTGCGGTACTAAATTAAAAAAGAAAAAAATTGTTTACTTATTAAGTTCGTTATTTTCTGATTGTTGACGGATTTTATTCGAATACTATTTATTCAGACGGGTTCCAGATCCGATTGATTAGTTAGTCTAAATAGATCAGTCAATTAATCGCCAATACCCCCCCCCCCTTCCCTCTTACCAATGGGACTTTGGTGCAACGGCTCAGAATTGTCAGTTTGCAAAGGTAAGTACTGGCGTTCCATTCTCGAATGATGGTTTTAGGTACATTATCGGTGTCTAAAACTCTGTGACACCTTTCGGCGATACCAATTCAAGAACAACTAAAATAAGTAAATTTTACAACACGTAAAACGTCTTACAATCCCATACAAAGCCGATATTGGGCACCAACGACACATTAAAGCGGCCATAAAAATATTCTTCTACAAACTTTGTAGGATTCTACACAGCTCCACTGGTCGTTCATGGACATCTTACACGAAGTACATACACATGAAAAATCCAGAAAATATCAAGAAAATCCGTGCACCATTTTGCGATGTTCACCTCCGACATGAAAAGTTCTAGAACGCCTAGACTAGGATAATCCATAAAAAACGACGACTCAATTATGTGATTTGTTTACTGCATCGATGTTGCTGGGTGCGTGATCTTGGTGAGTTTACAAGCTGTGTCTCACGACTATTGCCTACTTTTAAATTCTGAAACAGCCATGCAAGGAGGACGGTAAGATCACTCGAATAGGAGTTCCTCAACCTAAAAATGGAGTTTCAAATAAAAGAACAAAGGTTGATTATTCAAGGAATAACCAACCAAAACGACGAGATTTTCCCCTTGAGGGCTCCGAGATAATCAGAATTCTTGGAGTGATACTTTGACGCACAGTATGCCGCATCCATCCATAATGCCAACATGACACGGGGTTTCCGAAATCCACATTGTACTAGTTGTGAACAGAATAACGTTTCATTATTACGCCCGAGGGTCGTAATCAGGGCTCTTAATAGTCGCATCAACGCTCTTTGGTCTTTTCGTGCCATAAATGCCTCCAGTTTCCTCACCCACGTGTAGTCACACAGGTCCGGTACCCATTTCAATCGATTGAGAGTCAAGAAAAGGGGGTGATGGTGGCTTTTCTTATTCTTCCACGGTTTCAGATACATAAGGGCTACGACGTGATAAACGGAACAACGATCAGTTCGGTGGGTCGTACATTCGAAGGTGTGCCTCCGGAATTTGAAATTGCCACCAACGTTTTCTCACAAAGGATTCCCTGATCTGAAAACGAAATTCACCGGGACAGTGACATTACTCGAGATCATGTCTCACTATCAAGAAATTGGATTTTCTTATTCCCTCAATAGGCCATGAAAAAAGTAAACATTGTTACGCCAGTTGCAACATGATATAACTGAGACGGGTATCTAATTATTTCTAGGTCCTAAATATATGTATGTTCATTTCAACCTCATCCTCACTCCTGAAATTACGGACTCAACAGGGGAGCAGCACTTACCATTTTTAGAAAACAAACTTTGATTCGCTTCAAAGTTTGGATCGATTTGTAGACAAAAAATGTGTGTATTAGATAACAGCCAACATTCATTAATCCTTTTTTTGCAAATACATTTAGGGCACTGCCACTGATCATCTGCCCGGAAGTTCATCATCATCAACATTGCAATGTATAATTTAAGGGATATCTGTCAATAATTTAATAGATATCATAACATAATAATCTTTGGTAGTGCTAGAGACAATCGTACTAAACATCAGTATGCTTCCAACAAAATTGAAATTCTGCACCAAAAAAAAAAGCCTCCCTGAGAAATCCGTATAATTTGAACTGATCGGTCCCGTTCAAGCTTTCTATGACCTTCCATGAGCCAAGGTATGTCTTTCCGAAATGCCGAAGGACTTCAAAATTTAATTTGGAGTTTCTCTTCACGCATAAGCCTGGATTTAGGAGTTTTGAGCCTTATTTTAAAACGCTGCGAATTCTTTCACTGAAGTTGGTTATTCCTAGGACCAGCAGCGTTTTTTTTTTAAATTTTAGATTTTTAGACAATTTTCTACTATCAAAATCGGTGTGGACGGCGGATGGCTTATTTTTACCTAGAGACTTTGAAACGCCCAGAACAATTTTTCGGGACGAATCGGAGAGATTGACTTTTTGCATGAAAACATATCAGAAAACACATTTTACGTGAAACGGTCACTATGTGGCACTAATGATTTCTGGCTCTGCTACAATGTTCTCGATGGTCCTAATTCTTTGGCTGTTCAATAAAATAAGGATTTAGACGAAAATTGAAGAAAATTTTCGGCGTACGCTTACGTACCTAAGTGCATTTACCTATAGTTCTTAGAGCAGGCGATCGCCCCCATGTGGGGACATTTGGGGGCAATAGTTAATTGGGGGTGATTTGAGGGGCGAAGAGTATTCTCAAATGGGAAAAAATTAAAATAAACTGAACAGTAGTACCTTTACAGTAGAAGTTGCAGGGTAGTACGTAATTGTAGTAATTGGTCATCAATGAAAATGAAAAGGGGCGATATGTGTTAGTCAAACCTCAGAAAAAGGCCATGGGTTGCAATGGGTTGGGAACCACTGTCCGAGAGTGTGAATTCATTTTGCTCTTAGATAAAGTGCATTTAGCCCAATGTACTATGACGGTAGTTAAGCTTGTTGCTACTGTTGCAGGTCGGTCACAATCAAAACCCCACACCACACATTCTGGGCTGGCAAACCACCGAAAAATGTCTGTTGCTTAAATCAATTAATCCATTTGCAATGTACACCGTACACAACAGAACCTCCAGAAATGTTTTCGCTTTGCATTTGCAGGCCCGTGAGCCCTTTGCTGGCTCCTGATTCCAACGATCAACCATACATCAACGTACTACGTCGAGCAATTCATATCAAGGCCTTCATAATTAGGGTGACGAGCCATTATGGAACCTTAAAGCCACAGCCCTCTGGGGACCATAAGAGAACCCGTACAGTCAGTAATCCCTGGGTCGTATCAAGTTCTAACGGATCACCTAACAGGTGACAAGGGCCACTAACTAGAATGACCGGCCAACTTGATCCTGGTATTTCAGTTGATCTCCGTAAGACAGATCTCCTCAGGTAGGTTTACTGAGAACAAACAGTCAACACCCAACTGGATTAGAGTCCAGCTCCGAGACGTTGGAACAAACAATTTGTTACATACACTAGAAAAGAAAATCAATTTTAGTGTAGATTTAATTTTTCAAAAATATTTTGCTGCCGATTATTCGATTAGTGACCTTTGATTTTGACAACTAAATCTATTCCTAAGGGGAAAATCGATTGTGTCAACATGATAAAAGGCTTATTTTAAAGAACAAGGGATACGAATTTCCTTCGGCTTCCTCCACCAATCAATGAGTAGGACATTACACCTACTGTAATTAGGAAATCGTCTTTTGTCAACGACCTATGCCCCATGGAGGATAAATCCACGGGCTACGAAAACATTCAACAACACCAACAGCAAGGTTCGGGGTTTGTTTGTCATTTTCATCGTCTTTCGTTTCGTCTGCCCTCGATAATTAATAATTAATTAATTTCGATATTTCTGTTCATGATGCCTCCCAAGGGTATGTGGTGGGCCTACTTTGAGCACAAAGATGACAAATCGGCCAAATGTCGTACATGTTTGACAATTTTGAACACCCGTGGTAATACAAATATTCTTTCTAGTATACAAAGGGTGGTCACCATTTATGTCTCCGTTATTAGGAAGATTATAAAACCCCTTCAATAATGCGTCATAATGTCTTAATTTTTTGCGAGTAATTTCACTATGTCCACCTCACGCATGGCGCGCATTTATGCGCGAATCGCGCGTGATCTTTGTAATGTAAAGGCAATGCACACTAATGCATGCCATGCGCGGAGTTGTGTTCTTTGAATTTTTCACTGAAAATTAACCATTAACCGTTAACCGTGACCATTCAGTATTGTTGTTACCAGGTCTGGATATTCTGTACTGTTAGTGTTTTCCAGAGGTACACGAGCAGTGGTTTTCATGCTAGTAATGAATTTTATTAAAATCAATCCAAATTGTCAACAGCGATTGGAGGGTTTAAAATTTAAGAAAAACTCTAACAATCGTTTTTTATTAAAAATTGATGGGTTTTAAAGCGCTTGATTGTTACAATCGATTGTTGCTTTTTATGTACAATCGATGGTACAAACGATGTTTGCTTACCGATGTTTCATCCTTAACTTACACCTAAGGCTCTCTGAGCAGTGTAGGGATTTGAAAATGGTTTCTTCAAGAGCCATGAAGTGAAAAACTTTAAAAAAATACTGTTCACTTATTAATTTTGTTTACTCAAGCTTTTGTGTGGTTTTGCCTGTTTTTCTTAGACTTCACTGTAAAATTGTTAATTGAGAATTAAGAATGTTTAAATAATTGGATTCAAATTCCTCTGTGAGAACCCTTTACCGCGTGAATTTGGGTAACTTTGATACACAAATTTGATGCCATTTTGTAGAAAACTTAACCGTGATCAGATAATATACCATCGGCGCAGTTCCAGCCACAAATTGGGTGGGTGAACATTCAAAAAGCAACAGATCACGGTTTAAGTTAAGCCAGCCTGCACAATTTCAGCGCTAGTGGCAAACATCAGCAGGTTAATGTATCTTGGGAAACAGAGGATGAACAACAGAACAACATCCGCATCATTAATACTGACGCTGCTCACTACACCTACCAAGAATAACCACTGATTACCCAATGCGAATGGTAGCAAAGGCGGCTCAGCGAGAAAAGAGAACAGTTTTTTTATTATCTAAAGAAAAAGTTTTCACGTCCTTATCTTTCTCTAAGAATTCATATTGTTCACTGGTTATTAGTAAAAACAATTGTGGGGGAAAAAATAAATTACAGTATTCATATGGCAGGCGGTTTACAAGGGATAGAAAAGAAGAACCCACAAAAAAATGCAATTGAACTTCGCTGGAATGTGCTGAAAAAACGTTAGTCAATATGGAAATCCCACAATAATGGAAAAACAACTCACCCAAATGCGATCTCTGGAGTGCTCTCTGGTGCTTGTCCCTTTTAACGCTGCGAGCCACTCTTCCATCAGATTCTTCTGTGTAATTCATCTAAAACAGGGACGAGAATAAACTGAAACTTGTGAGATAATACCAGGGAGTCTAGCTTGTGGGAAAGTCAGGGGAGAAAAGAGAGGTGGTTTACGGGTCTGTCCAACCTATTTGGTGCGGGTGAGATGTTTGGAATTGGATTTCCTCACACAGTGAACACCAAAATAAGGAGTGCCGCATCGACCAACTCCACTGTACAGTAAAAATATGAACTTAGTGTAATAACGCAATACACATCAGTATCCAGAACCAATAAGGATAGTCTCAGTCGCCTCATGACTGCAGCCAATGCAGCCAGTCCTGGATACAGGCTATTTGTATTTTGTATCTAAGCAATGTCAGAAGGCTAATATAATAACAATTGAGCAAATAGCTTGCTAAGAATCGCTTTACTTTTCTGTCTTACACAATGTGAGTAATTTTCGTAGATAAATTATTCATACCTGGGATATTGTGGGATGGAGTGTGGTATCCTCCACTCCAGAGCCACGCTACAAAATTTCCTGAAATTCCCGTTTTGGTTTTTGAGTAATTAAGTCGAGTTGCCGGTAATTCCGCGCTGGTTTTATTGTTGTACCATCCACATGAATCTTATCTCGATTTCTGATCTCTTAAGCATATTCATTTTAGAAATGAACTGACAGTTGGGACACTTGGGACGGAGCCAAATACCTTGATTTTATTAAAAAATGTTTTCAAATATTTAGAGGCAGTTCGTGCTCAACAAGCCGTTTTGAAGGAGAGTTGTTGAGAGGAACATTGATAGGGGAGGGGGGTTCAGCGCCCACGCGCAACGAGGGGCAGGAAAAGGGAAACGTCCTGGGGGAAGGACATTGGAACAGGCAGGTGACCGCCCCTGCGAACCCCCTTATCTACCCCGTCCAACCCAGGACCAACCCTTCCCCTCTCCCTACGACCACCACTCTATCCGACGCTGATGAGGGGTGGAGTGGCCTTTTCAGTCTCCCTTCGCCTTTTGTTCAGCAACCAACGCGCGATACGAACTCGCTCGGGTAAATCCAGACGTTGACGTTCAGGACTGAAAAACGTCATCGGGCCAACTCCGGCGTGGGACATAGATGGGACAAGGAGGGAGGGGGTGAATTGTCATTTCAAATACGTAGGCATCTCCCTCAACCATCCATGCCACGTAACTGCGTAGAATATTCTTTCCCCCGTTCAAGGTACATGCCGCCATCCATCTCCCAGGGAAAGTTTAAGAGACACTGATGGGACGTTCAAATGTCGTTATCCCATTCCTACATGGAGGTCACCCAGATTTTCAAAAGACAACAACTTTCTCGATACCTCGCTGTACGTTTTACGTTTCAGGGTGCCGAATCATTTTCCACTAGGGTAGGACGCTGAATCCATTGAGATGGGTCATGGACAATTGGTGCCCTTTGAATGTGGGACTGGTCTGAATGTGTGTCTACCTACCTGTTTGAAAGTGTCGGGATTTTTGGGTTCAGAGACGTGTACGGCATTTTCTACTAAATTTTGGACGATTAGTCGATTGGAATGAGTCATGCATTCTCTACCAGTGGTTAGGCTTTTGATTACTGCTTGGGCATATAAGACGCGTAAGGGTAGTCGGATCGGTACTTTACCATAGGCGTATCTTCGGGACAGGTATGGTTGGCTCAAAGAGTGTAGGACAATCTTTCAATGCTCTTTGAGTAGGAGAAAATGAGCTTCAGGCACAGTCCAGGGTTGGTACACAGTACACTAGCTCCTCAGTGTACCTATGTACATGTGTGTGGATTTGGTACACTCCTGTTGGTAGGTGCATGTGGTTAATGCATGTGCATTGGTTGGTAGGCATGCATGTTATGCATCCCATTCACAAGGGGCCCTTACCCGACAGAAGCCAGCGCAAAAAATTCAAATAGAGGATTTCTTGGTATCAGAATTCAGGGCAAGAAACCGCCACTCCTAAACCATGAACAGCGAAATTTGAATTACGGAATAGAGTTCGTTACGGTGAGTTATTGCAGGTTATGAACAGGTACACTGTTGCCTTCTAAAAGCAGGATGGATGTTATTGATGAGGAAGGAGGACACGATAGCACGGTCGAAGAAAACTCGCCTGACAAACGAGCGTTCCAGAATGAAGGATCTCGAAGTTATGGATGAATGAAGGAGGAAATCATTCACTGACCATACACAAAAATGGACAACACACCGCAGTTTGGCATTATCGTATTTGACGCGATGTAGCGGACCGATGAACCCAACATTGATTAACCTTTAGGTAGAAACCACGAACCCGCAATAATCTGATACGGGAAAGGGAGACTAGGGGCTCTGGGAGTTCAGTGATGCGAACACTTTCCAAACACGAAACCTTGATGAGGGAAACAGGGTGGGAGCGGGCAACTCATCTCATTGTACTCAAAGGACAAAGACGAGATAAAGAGTAATTATGGATCTCAAAGAGGATTGATTAAGGTAAACGGTCGTAATGTCAAGAGAATGAGGAAACAAGCTTCAAGTGTAAGTATCCGCATTCAGATAATGCTCCAAGTAAATAATATTTACGGATTACGTGGACTTTTTGCCGATGTAGGCAGCAATCGACCACTAATAAGGGATCATTGGAACTGGAGTGCTTATGAATTCTGAACTCCTTTCCTTTTTGTGGAAGAATTGTTGCATGAAGCGAACATCGAAACTAAAGCCTTATTTGGTACTTACACCCTTGAGGCTTTCTGCTCTCATAAAAGGGATACGAGGTTGGATGTTAAATCTGTGAGGCGAATGTCAGGGCCGAATTAGGCAGTGAAAGTGTTTGTATTGATTTGAGTAAAAAATAAGGAGGGTACGTAATTGTTCAGCACTAGAATGCCAAATACCTGTTCGGAAAACTCATAAAACTAACGACAAACTTGAGATTTTCCTGAATGTAGAAAGATTTTGATAGGTTTTGTTTGGATTTTGGAGAGAGTAAGAACTGATGTAGACTGCGGAAAAACAACAGTCTGTACAAATCACCAGCGCATGCGCGAGGAATGCAACTCTGGTATTCCATTTCTACAACCCTGCACTAAAAACGGTTGAAATAGCGTAGGTATCTGACGAGCGTCCGCTATTTATGGAATTACACGTTCATCCAGATACATCGACAGGTCAAACGGGTCCCATCTTAGATTCTTGTTGAAATTCTACGAGCATTTGAAATCACCACACATGCAAACACAAGATTGGGAATTCATGGAGGGGGGTCCTTTTCTGCCTACAAAAATGCAAGAGAGCAAAATCTTTATTCTGTTAGATACCCTCCTGCTGAGTAGGTAATGATAGACCACACCCCAGCGAGACGTGGTCGGCTCAGAAAGTGGCCGGTAAACAGACGGCAGGCAAACTGCGGGGGTGAGAGCTGTCATCGGGAAAATGGAAATGAGGTCTTCCCTTTGAACGATTTTACAGGCCACCGGAGATCGATGCACTGACAGCTGGGCTCGTCTTTGCCGCGAATCATTCGTCTTCTTGTAATCAAAGCTCGGAACCATAGAAAACGGAATGCGTCCCTACAAGCGAATTTACTATCAGAATTCCTAGTACGTGCGAATGCGATTCCAGTCTCTCATGAAGACACTCATAACACGTCGCATGGTTTGCATGCTTCCTGTTTGAGTAGCTCTGTCTCCCAATGTTCTATAATATTCTCACGTTGTACGACTTATAAAATGGACCCCTTTTATAACGTGTCAATAAGTTGGATTATAATTTACTTGTTGTGATACATACTCTATTTGATACGTCCCCGTTTTGTTATGTTATTCCGAGCGTGTCTATTTTCCGGAAATTCGTGGACAGTTTCTGGACTCGTGCGCTTTCGGTCACATTACAAACGATAAAACAAATATTACAATAACAATATTAAGCCAAGGACGGGCATTTCAATAACAACCGATAACAATGGAAGCCTAGACGTCAAATATGTAGGTGTGCTGGTAAAACTGATATCTGGGAAATCGATGTTAATTAATTAACATTAATTTGCTTTCAGTCAGTGCGATTGTAAATAAAGGCTATAAAATTAGTTTTGGTAATGGTGGTGCCAAAATAACGCGTAAAAGGGAACTTGTTGCAACAGCTACAGAAATTGTGGCATGTATCGCATGGACAAGCCCTAAACTAAATTTTCTTAAGAGGTAGCCTGTGTCATCAAAAATCATGAATACCTGTAGCATCGACGACTATCTCACTTGAATAGGAAGAAAATTTAAGAGAGCCGTTTCAAAGCAGCAAACACCGAGCCAAAGAACCTTTGGTTTTGGTTCATTCGGACTTGTGTTGCCCTATAGCACAGCCTAGGATTAGAATATCGAGCTGGTTCATAACATTCATTGACGATCACTCTCCCATGATGTTTACATACTCTCTGAGATTACACAAGTTCTGCAGGTCTTCAAGGACTTCAAGCAAATGGTGGAAACACAAACTGGCGGAAAGATAAAGAGGTTCAGATCTGATCAAGAAACTGAGTTCGTCAACCTAACATTTTCTTCAAGAACACTAGATTTTACATCAAAAAACGTGCAGATATACACCACAACAAGATGGAGTAAATGAGCGAGCCAATCGCAACAAAGTCGACCGAGTAAAAAGTATGTTATTTGATGCTGGTCCTACAGATATGTTGGTATTGGGCAGAGGCTGTAAGCGTTGCTGTTTACAACATGAACGAGGCCCAACTTCAGCAGTCAAAAACATTACACCATATGTGGCATTGAGAACAGCAGATCTCGCACACATGAGAGTCTTTTCATGTGAGGCAATGCCACAAATTCCAGCTCAAGAGCGTCACAGGTGGGATAAAAAGTCAGAGAAGCTAATATTTGTAGGGTATAGTGAAAATGTGAAAGGCGACAGGCTAATCGATCCATTCCATCAATGGTCATCTCCCTTGGACCCAAAAACAAGTTACGGTCGTCCAACTACGCAGATGATGGCAATCAATACAAACAAGATAATAAAATATCTCAATATTATTTAATGGATTTTTCTTGAATTGACCCCTAGCCTACATATGTATTTGATTTCTCGATTTTTTTGTACACGTTCCTCTGGGGTGTCTCAATATGACAGTGGAGGAGGTATCTTGATGTTGAAGATGCTGTAGAGGGGCAAAGTTGTCCCTTTGTACATCAAGCATATCTCATTTATACCTCATTCCCTCTTTTATTATGATAGTTCTTCACATCAAATTGAATGAGAATCGAGAATTGATCCTGGGAACTGCGAAAAGCACGGAGTTTGGTGACTGGCGAGGTTCACTGACAAAACTAGGTCGATCCTCCTCTCCGTCTGTCCACCCACGTTCGAAAACCGATTTGACAAACGTCGACCTCACTGATGTCGATTTCTTCGTTCACTTGTGTGTATGATATTATACGAGCTACAAAGTAGGCCAGCAAAGATGTATTCGGTCTTGGAGCATGTTAAGATGTCAAGTTGACCATCTAATGGGATCCGTCCTCCACATCCACGTGCTAACAGGTGCAGGTGGGACAGACTACTGGCCAACAGGAATGACCCTAGAAGTTCCCCCCTCCCGTTTCACCAACAGTTTGAAGCCTCATCGATTCAAACATTGTTTAATTCAAAGACTTCTGAACAGCAAAGTCTTTCCTTCTCGCGCTACTTTATCTTTATCACCCAAAATAATGAATCACTTCAGCATGAATACACCCCTTCTTTTCCTTCAACTGATTTCCTCTATCTAGGCCATTAAAATGTTTTAAATAAAGTCTGAAATTTTGCACAGAGACTTCATTATTATCCTCATTCAGCCAAAACAGATTTTCAGCCCGTAAACGCCGGCAGTTTACCGCAATAGGAGGCAGGATATGGGCGAAAATTGATCATTGAGTTTCAAAAGTCTGTTTGTATGAATATTATATCGGTTATATTTATCTTAATTATATTACTTCAACATCTATAATATTTCACTGCCTTCTTGCTTTCAATGCCTTAGGGGGGGAGTTCAGTTCTTGCAGCATGAAAACCAAACAAACAAGAAAGATTCCGCTGTAAAGCTTCTCTGGCTGTTTGTATAAATAAAGACAAGAATAAAAGCATATTGAAACAAATATTGACAAAGGTTGCACAGAAAGGCGGCCCAAATGAAGCTGCCACCACACGTCTCGCCATCCAAGTCAGCAGGAACAGCCTCAGCACTTCTCCACTCTTTCTGCACCCGCAATTTCCATGAGGGCTTCTGGTCTGTGTGGGGATCCCTCCACTTAGCGTATTCACAGCAGCTTTAGTTCTCTGCAGCTCTGACCTAGGTATAGCTCTGGACCTTCAGTAATTATAGGACATTTTGATTGTCTTCTCGCTTTTTGTCCGTCATCCAAGGTGTGATACCTACTGTGTGGATCAATTTGGGCTCATTCTGGGTGTAGATAGTGTCAGCCCCAATGTGGTGTTGCTGGACACCTTGCTCCAGTCTGCCAAGACCTCACTCCGTGAGTTACACCATTGTGTGTTGGAGATCTCCAGGCCTTCGATTTGGTGTCTCACCAGGCCCTACACGCCATTCTGCAGGCACAGGGGTGGCCTGCTGAAATTAGAAGGTATCATACAGAGCTCTATGCAGATTTATAAACGACATTGGGGGCCCTGTTCATGTAAGGTTCAACAGGGTGACCCACTCTCGAGTCTTTAGTTTAACGTTGTGATGGCCCAACTCCAACGGGCTTGCAGAGGTGGGAAGAGTGATGTTGACCCTTACAAATCACAGAGGCCTTGGAGATGAATTTGATTCCAGCATGATTACACTGACTCGTTCTTATGGGTTCCACAAAGAAGATATTGGGGTAGCTGGAGCATGGAGTTCTTGACAGTGGTAGGGATCCCCTTCTACCAGTTTCATATTGACTGTCTGGAACAAACCACCAAACTCTGTATCCCATGCGAGGAGCTGGATTGAGCTGGGCTGGGCGCTTGACTTGACCTGATGCCTCTTTCTGATTGGTTCCTTAAAGCGGACATCTCATTCATCCATGGTCTTCTGGCTGACCATCTGCATGCTCCTTGTCTACTGCTCGCGGTTAGCCTGCGCCTTGTCTGAGTGCCCACTGTGCAAAACCGTTTGCTGTGCCGTTCACCGCCATAAATTACCTGCAGCATCACTCTCTCTCACGTCTTCCCCGCTTCCCAAATTTCCTCTCGTCAAACTAACCCTCTGTTGACCTATTTTGCCTGCCACTTCATACCATCAAATCAACCCTGCATTCTCCTTCATCACCATCTCCAGTTTTGATTTATATTTAACAGCACACTTCTACCACAACTACCTTCATTCATAATATTAATTTACGGGATAAAAGAAAAAATTAATAACTTATTTATCTCAGAGTCAGACATTCTTATATTGTATTTCTTGATATATTGGGCTCATCCCGTAAATACACAAATGAACAGAGACTGGAGGTCTGGTTCTATTTTATTGCAAGACTTCCTGACGCTGAGAGAAGAGAATCCGCTCGCACCACCTTTCATTTCATCACATTTTAATATTTGTATATAATATTTGTTCTGAGTTCTAACGTTATTTTCAGTAAGACTAATCAATGCTCTTCGATGTTTCCACAAGTATCCCTAATATTGTGAATTGTTTTGGTGAGGAGTCAAGGGATGTGGTAGTAAATTTGCCTTTCGAAAGGTTTCGAGGAGACGCTAACTTTAGTGCCAGCCTGTTAAGAATTTCCAATAATGTCTGTAGCGTTTCCCGTCAGTTCGATTTCATCTCTACTTTTCCCGAATAAATGGTCTGTTTCGACCCCTCAGTCAGCCCCGGGTTCGTTGATGCGAGAGGAAGGCGAGTCCTCGGAAAACATGAAATCCGATCTGTGAAAGGAAATAGTGGTGGAAAGGCTTTGATTGGAATTCCTTCCGTGGACGACCAAATCAAACCCAATTTCCTAGGGGTTGTCACAGAGCACGCAAACCTCGGAATCTTCAAGTTCTCCTGTGCTCAAGCTCGTGATAAGTGAAGGGTATGACGGGTTAGTCGCTTTTGCGCCGAAATACATCTGATGAGATGTACTTGCTTCCTATGCCCAGTAGGAATAGTAAAGACGCAAATAATTTAAAAATCGTTTTGGAATTTAGAGGGGGGAAAAAAGTCCGCCGTACGCTGTTTTTGATTGGTGGTAGATCATTTTGTCCTAAAAATCTAAAATTCTTATAGGTGTGGGCTGAACGAGAGTGTAGGTGTCAATAACACTCCTAAATACCTAAATTTATTTACCACGTGGACGCTTTTCCACCCGTTATGCCATTTTTCATTAGCGCTAGGCTTGCCACCATTCCTGAACACCATTATTTTTGATTTTGCTAGATTAAGTTCCAAAGCTTATGTTGCACAGTATTCCTCAAGTTTATTTACCATTTTCTGCAACCCTATCACGCTTGAACCATCAGCTCTCCCAAAAATCCAACTGTAACTGTTTACCACGTTTCGTTCTCTCTTTTTACAATACAATGGAACAATCGTACAATGGAAAATAACGGATCACCAAAAACTTGAGGGTGCACCTCGAATCAAAGACATTGTTGAAAAAATTCGATATAATTTGTAGACAGTCTTTCTCCATTTCTTTGAAAAATTCATTTGGTATTTAGCCTGGTACTGGTGCCTTGTTTTCTTTGGCTTTGTTCAATACTCTTTTCAACTCCTCCATTCCAAAAGATTTATCCAATCGCTCACTATGAATCGACGGTCGAGCATATGCCGCTATACCAATTTTTCCGCTGGGATTTAATAACTAAAATGGTCAAACTATCCTGATGTTATAACAAACTATACTATTGCCCAATACTCTTTAGAATTTGTAACAGACTCTAAGCGCTTACCGACACCAATTTTTAGTAGTAAAAATTTTCTAAAAATCTGAAATCGGTCAGGGCTCTAGTTGTTCCTCGAAACTTTTCTGCCCGATCAGAACTAATTTGGGGGGGGGGGGGGGGGGGTCAAAACGTGTTTATTGAAAAATGGATTTACGAGTATTGCGGCGTTCTAGGCGTGTGGGTTATCATTTCCCACTAAATTTTGGACGCTGAATCTGTTGTGATGGGTTAGGGATCGGTTGTTGTACCCGAGAGCAGGGTAACTACGGCTATTGGTCAAGCAAAATACTTCACACTTGAGGGTTTTCTTAAGAAATACGAAAGTGTTTTGATTTTCTCTTTCTTATGAAGGACCTAAGGCCTTGATTTTCTCTTTCAAATGAAGGACCTAAGGCCTTGAGAGCCTACGGTTAATCAATTAAGAGCCCAAAATTGAGCGGAAAGGAATACCTTCCACACGCTTTGATTCCCAAAAAGCTGGAACGCTCAACTAAAATCCCAATTTTTACCCTTGATCCTGTCTTATAAGTTAGACGCAACTAAGTCTGGAGTCGAAACCCAAAAAAATATATTTTGGAGCATCATGAAAGCCCATTTTGGCACGGAGGGAAGACAAGCATTTCTCACGAAAGATGAAAGTTCGATTGCCGCTCGTTGAGACATCAGAAAACTGGATATCCGAAAACTTGGAGGACCTAGGGGAGTAACATGTTGTTTTCACGTGCTTACAATAGCCACACCGATAATGATGGTTTCTGGACCAATACCATCCAAGCAGTCCTTATTCTCTTGTGACCTACTTCCTAAAATTACCTGAAACCGGCAACTCGCTTGGATACATAAGATATTCAATACACGCGTGAATCATGTATGAGCAAACGCCCTTGAATAATTAATTGTACATTCTTCTGAGATTCAACTCTATTATGTATGTTTCCTTTCTTCCAGGAAATCCCTGTTCACTCTTCAATTTTTCAACGTATTTTCGCACAATGTTCCAATCCAAAGGGAGGGATCAATAGGTAGAGTTCAATGGCAGTTGAATAGTAGGTATTTGAACATGAATAATAATGAAAGCGTAACGATTGATAGGAAGGTACCGTCAGAAACATGCGATTATTGTACTTAGTCAGTGTGAGCACTCACTGTATTCTCTATGATTCCTGGAGCTGCGTCTCACGAGCTGGGGAAGTAGGTACTACGATCAGCTGTTGATACTATTTGGAACTGATAAGAGGGAAGGGTTGGGCGCCCCGCGAGACGGACTCGAGTACTCAGTGGGTTTGATGGGACTGGCAGGGAATATTAGAGGTGTACCGTACTCTCGAAATTTGCAAATGGGAGAACATGAATCGTCGGTTTTGGAGCGAAGAAAATAACATGAGACCCACGTTGGTCTGGTGGGTTGAATGAACTGAAGTTGAGACGAGGGGCCTAATGTTAGGTCGGTTGGTCGCAGCAGTGGAAGGGGAAGAAAGAGGCTTTGAGAAGACCACCGTCAAGGTTGGCCCGTGTATGAACAAGAAATAAGATAATAGTCGTTTCTGCTTACCAACAGCTCTGCGCACCTCCACACAGGACCATTGTGTCGCGTGGTGAGTTCTACTGGAAACTGGAGGGTTGATATCCGCTTTCCATCCCCTCCATTCCTCCAAAGGGCGACCTTTTCCCCTACCCAACCGCCCTTCGCCCCACGCTGCAGGGGGTGTGCAACCCTCAGCTCTTCACTCTAAAATCAACAGGAGCGTCTGAAGCAGCTAAGTCATGCTGGAGGCTCTTGTCTGCTGATACTGTGCTCGAGATTATTTCTACCCTCATATAAATATGAGGAGTAACCAGCCATCCAACCTTCAGCTCTCATACCGTGCCGAATAAATTTTCACGTTGTAGTCACTCAAGTTAAGCGTTACGCCCTCCTAGGGTTACTCGATCTATTTTAACTTGAGCATTCCACATTATTTTGCTCAAAATACAACAAACAAAACTGTCCAGTCTATTTACTTCACAATTCCTTCCATGGTGTCATTCAACTTATCCAAACGGTATTTTTGATGACTTCGCATTAAATTCTCATCCTGGAAGAAAATAAATTTTAATTTGTCCTACACACACCTGGAAATACAAACAAGATATATTATTATTTAAAGAATATCCCTCCGTATAGTGCATAACATATCATCGTTGAGTTCCACATGACACATTTAAAAATCAGTTGTGGTTGATATTTGTTTTTCGATAACGATGAATAATTCATTAATTATTAATTATATTCAATAATTCATTGCAATTATTGCAATGTTGTAAAAACAGAAATCGATTCGCCTTACCTCACGAGCAAGATAATATTCCTGTCTATATTCCTTTGTAATTAAGTTATCTGAATTATTGGTTAATCTACCGGTGGCTTGCAGTTTGCTTGCGAAGAAACACCGTTAACTACGAACGAAGAGATTTTTAAAACTATGCCATGGCCCCCTGAACTCGCTGCTGATCTAGGGTAAAACCCCAATAAAAGATTGAGAAAAAATTTCATAAAATTTTTTATAAATTTAGAAATGTACTTTACAAGTGGCCCTTGTTCAAGCTGCGAACCACTCTATAATCTGGCTTCATATTCAATTCGAGAATCAACTCGGCACGTTTCGTCGTCTAAACTGTAAGCAACGCCTGAGGTTATAAGCAAACGCTCACTTACGGATTTGGGTGGCTGCGTTCCGTTTTTACTCTGCTCAATAATTTATTTAAGACTGCCGGCAGCAGGCGGAGAAAGATTGTAATCAGTATGACTTAGCTTATATACTTACGTGACGTCGGGTGGGCCTAGTGCGTCATCGATGACCTCAGACAGTTCCGCAAATCCGCTGGTAACAGCCAAGACAGCCGCCTTCTATCCCTCAGCGCACCATTTTGTTTACTAATTTCGACTAAAAATATAATCAATACCGAGCCGATAACCGCTCAAAAGAGACCGCGTCTACTTCATCCAATTTCGAACTTCACGATGAAGCGCTTGATTTATTTGTACAGACAATGAATGGCTACAGAGGTCTCCTCAAGGTTTCATGTAAGTACATGAACTCACAAGTGTAAAACGCTAGTCAGTTGACCAAAAGGACTCAACGAGTTCATTCCATTCTGCATTTACAAAAGAAAATGGCTTCACAACAGGATGGGATATTTGCCACTTATAGGAGAAGATAATTTTGAACCGTCCTTCAAAGCGTACAGAAATTTCTATGATGCTCAGAATGAATAGGTCATCATGTGATCACAAAAAATATGACATGAGCTATTTTATATTCCAATTCAACGAAGTTTTTGGGAGAAAACGGTAAAAGCTACTTGCTCGTATATACGCACTCTTGCATCATTTGGAAAGTTTTGGTTTATTATTCTTGTTTGAAAAACACATTTAACTACGTATTCGAACGACCGAAAAGCATTTCATCCTCAAACTTCCGCCTTATACGAGTGCATAGATTCCAACAGACATAGCATGTAAAGTGTGATCCAGAACAATCGTCTGCCATCAACAAAACCATCAAAACGCTGCAAATTCTTTTACAGAGGTAGGTTATTCTTGAGACCAGTTGCATGGAGACTCATTCCAATCGATTTAGCATCTAAAGTTTAGTGGAAAATGATACCCCACAAGCCTAGGTACCAGATATCTCAAAGAACCCACATTCAAAATAGTTAGATCGACCATTTAGACCCGAAACCTCTTCCGGTGAGCGCCAATCTTTCCGGGACCCGTCTCAGTGAATTCAGCGTCCAAAATTTCGTCGAAAAACTTTAAAACGAAAAAATTTAGTGGAAAATGATACCCCATCCGCGCGCATTCATTACTGCATCCAATAGGATGCAGTGGACACCAAAGAAGTGTCGAGTGTTGAGCTGACCACCTAACCAACCATCTAAAACCTCATGGTCGGATCATTTTTGGAAATTTGAATAGGATCATCTATTATTAAATCAGAACCCACTTTTCATCCCGCAGACATCAAAGAGCACAACAAGATGCACTTAATGATTATAACAGGCATGTAATGGGGAGCGGCCTTCCTAGCACCTGATTGAGATTTAAAAAAGAGGGGGGAATTTTGAACTAAAATTGGAAGATGTCACGTCGCGAGATGGTATAATGTCCGTAAAAAGCAGGGAACTTGTCATAAGTACCTTGTTTTATACATCAGTCCCGGCCGAAAAACCCATAACTTCTTCCAGTGGGTGCCAATCGTTCTGGGACCCGTTTCATTGGATTCAGCGTCCAACATTTAGTGGAAAATGATACCCCACTCGCCTAGATCGCCCGAAATCTCGAAAATCAATTTTTCAAAAAACACAGTTTGATCCCTACCGCGGGTAGGGTATTATTTTTTACTAAATTGTAGATGCTGAATCCATTGAGATGTGTCCCAGACCGATTATCGCCTGCCGGCGGCCCATATTCTCCATGCTCCTGCTACGAGGAATAATCAACCCCTGCGAAAGAATTCGCAGCGTTTTGGATCTTGGCCCTTTTGAAACGCAAACTCTCAAATTTTGGGGTAAATCGGAAAGGTTGACCTCTTGCATGAAAACATGTGTTGATTATTCAAGGAATTACCAACCAAAACCGATGTATTTGTATCTAACATTCTTTCGTGGACGCTCTACAATACCCTGCATCATCGTCACCTACAAACCGTGCACATCTTCTACCACTTTTGTTTGCAGGCGGACTGCTTTTCGGAAATCCATCCCGTCACAATTCAACGGATTACCTCCACATTCCATAGCCCCATTGCATGCACTCCCATGGTCGGGCTGAATGTAAAACAATGAAGTTTGCGTTCCGTTGTTTCATGAAAATTAACTTTTCCCTGATCAGCATGTTTGTTTTATTAATACGAAGAACCGCCACGTGCCGTAATTACACGATCTATCTAGGGCTGAGAGGCCAATTCCTTTATAATTATACTGATAGGAGAGTACCATTAAATTGATTAACTGCGGGGAAATTGAGTTGGCGTCCATGGGGATGGGAGTTGGCTGAGAAGGCACGACATCACCTGAGGATAATGCGTGGTTCATTACTTTTATTCTGATGTGGTCGTTTTGGTTTATTATTCCTTGAATAATCACTTAAACCGACACAGGCCAACCTCTCCGATTGGCGTCAAAATTTGTCAGCTTGCATTTTAATGATGTCGAGATTTAAAAAACGCTGCAAATTCTTCCACAATCGTTGATTATCCCTTGGAGCAATATCATGGGGCTTTACTTTTCAAATTATATTTAAGTTAAACTATGAAAATGCCTGCGAAAAGTGACACTTGGCAATATTTTGAGATCAAAAGAAGAAATGGCGTTAAGGCTTCAACAAGAATTGTTATACCTACCTCTCCGATACCAGCTTCAAGCACCTTTTGTTGATGCACATTTTATTTCGTATCTCATTGCGTATGACCAGCATACCTATGACCAGGGCTGGTTCACTTCAGGGGAAACCCCCCTTGATAGTGATGGTGGGCATGGATAGCCATCGCTAGCAAGGGGTTTGATCGGTCTCATCATATCGATCCACCACCATGTTGTTGTTTTTCAGATTGTTTCAAGACAAACTTTGAATATTCAACTCGCGATCACAAATTTTTCTTTCTACTTCATGAGAGCACAGGAAATGTTGAGTTTTAAAATGTTTTTTTTTTTTTTTTTAATCGTTTTCTTTGCCGATATTGACTAATGCTGGTTGTGTTGTTATCAATTTGAACGGGCTATCACATCCATCAATTTAGGGAAGGGGGTAATGGACCTCTTTACAGTCTTTACTTATAGACATTCCTTACATTTTTTACAATATTTTGATATACATTTTATTTCATCAAAAATGTTTACATCGAGGATAGAATTGGGCTATACGATTTGCTCCTTTCCTGTCTTAACATCGAGCTCTAAATAGCACCTTAGGTTACAACCTCCAAATAAACTTCAGCTCGAGTCTAAAATCCGAAAACACTGCAAATTCTTTCACAGGGTTGGTTATTCCTAGGACCAGGCGCATGGAGACTCATTACAATCGATTCAGCATCTAAAGTTTAGTGGAAAATGATACCCCACAATCTCGTAAAATTCACCCCCCCACCCACCCACATATGGTCCGACTTTTAGAACTTTTTCTACTATCAAAATCGGTATGACGGACGGAAATTTGCTTACTTTGATCTGTAAAACAATCTGTATTTGATCTGTGTGTTTGATGTGTAATAATTTCGAGGTGGAAACCTCCTTGTATCCCCTTATCTCATCGATTCATCTCGTTACTTCACATTCATCCAGCCGGCTCCAAAACAACGCTCTCGTCAGTTGTACAGCAACTGCCGCCTGTCCAACATATCATCCTACTGACAAGTTTCACTCTTCAGGAATTTACTTGAAATTTTAATTTTGCTTTTGTGATTTGCAATAACAGTATCGCAATAAATTACGTTGATGGCTTACTGGTTTTAATCACTCTCGAGAAAATCAGGTTGAGTGAACTTATACATGTTATTGGAAAAATGGTGCAAATTCTTTACAGGGGTAGGCCTGGTGTTGAGAGTCATTGAAATAAGCAGGGACAGTAATGACAGCGTCGATTACAATTTACGATTTGTATATAAATAAGGTATGATACAGTACAAACGCCAATGAGTTTCTCGATGGGCAAAATAGTTTGTGCGTTAATGACGTTGGAGCTAATTCAGTTGGCCATTCCGAGTAAGGAGAATTCTTGTTATGTTTATTGAGGGTAATAGGTGGTACCTACCTGGTCTGAGGTAGAAGGTAACAAACATGTTTATGCGCACGATTGGCTTCGCCAACGAGAAAGGCAAATCAATGAAATTACATCCCTCCCTAATATGGCTAAGTGAACACGAACAGAACGTGATGTAGAGCAGGTAAGAGCGAGACGGCCGCTCAGCCTGCGTGTGGGAGCGAGAGAGTGTGAGTATCTCCGTTCGGCAATTTTCTTGATTAATCCTCCTCTTCGTTTAGCGCAACCCTTCATACACTGATGATTTTAAACCTTCCACGAGCCACAGAATTATTCGCGAATTCACTGAGCGTATTCTCGTGTGATCTATTGGTTGTGTTTTCCTTGTGCTTGGGCGTTACAAGGTGTGTGGATCAAAATTAGCAAATGTCCGTCCGGTCGTCCGTTGGTAGTAGAAAATTTTCTAAATATCCGAAATTCGGGTCAGGGACTCGTTTCCAGCTCTAGTTGGTCCTCTAAACTTTTCAGCCCGATCGGACCAAATTCGGGGGCTGTCAGAATGTATTTTCAAAAATGGATTTTCTAATTTTTTGGAGAGCTAGGCGTGTGAGGTATAATTTTCGACTAAATTTTGGACGCTGAATTCACTGAGACATTATTTCCCTTGGGACAAGGGGACATTCCTCGTGTCACCCTATCAACACTTGACTAAATATTTTGAGGGAAAAGCCTCAATCAGGTAAGCAGGAAGCCACCCTCTTTTGCTATATTTTCCCCCAAACCATCCCTGTTTTTGTTTTCACAGTTTAATTCCAATAAAAATCCTTTCGTTTTTTCTTCTTTTAATTGTGGTGAAAACAGACGAATGAATTTCTCTCCGCATTGATGAGGGTTTGTTGAAACAAAACACCTCACCCCCTCCGGGTAGTACCTACCGTTGTCCGATAATTAATACAAGATCGAACTCAAACTGCGTGCTTTGTCAATATTTCCATTCTTTTTCCCCGAAGGGTATCACGTTCCGTGAGGCTTTATTGGGAGAGGGAATTTCAAAGAATCCTTTTCTCTCTGACGTCAACCGAATAACATTATCGAGCCGAAATTGCGTTGTGACAACGTCCGAAGGGCCATTTTGCTGGATAGGATCGACGAAAGTTTTACCTCGCTGTTGTGATGCCGTTTTCGCGATCAACAATCGGGTAGCTGTAAAACACGGTTATAGGACATTCGAGGAATCACACATCGCCTTTTGTCACACTCCATTTTAAAGGCTACCAACTATGTGGATACCAAACGGATGAAAAGCTGATTACCTACATTTGACGATTTGTATCGAAGATAAAATCACAAGGGCTGGATAGTCCTCTAACCAGGAGCATGGAGACTCATTCAAATCGATTCAGGGTCAAAAATTTAGTGAAAAACGATAGCCCACGCGCCTAAATCGCCGAATACGTCAAAGATGGGGAAAATGCGGGAAACAGTTTGTGTGGCGTGTCCCAAACCAATTCCAATCGATTCAGCATCTATAATTACATGGAAAAAATGATACCACACGCCTATATCGCCAACAATATCAAGTACCCATTGTTACCCCTACTACCCCCCAAAATTTGGTTCCAAAATTGAGACCCAGAAAACACCTAGGTTACAACTATAAATGAACTTCAGCTCAAGTCTGCGATCAGTTAACGCTGCAAATTCTTTCACAGGAGTTGGTAATTCCTCGGGCCAGGCGCATGGAGACTCATTCCAATCGATTCAGATCGATTAGTGGAAAATGATACAGCGCACGCCTAGGTACCAAAACATCTTGAACCCCCGCTTTCAAAATAAGTAGGTAGGTATTAATTTTGACCCGTACCCACCCCCAGTGGTGCTCATTGGTCCAATCGGGCTGAGAAGTTTCTAGGACCAAATAGAGAGGTCCTTCATCTGAATTTAGGATTTGGGAAACTTATCAATCGCCAAAAACAGCGCGGATACACATTTTACCATTTTTTATTTAGGCAATGATGATTATGACACGTCAACGAAAAAGTTGTGGGCCGATCAGAGGCGGTTGACCCTTATGACCTTGGGCAGGATTACATAATGATTATTCAAAGTATAACCAACCAAAATGTGGAAAGCGGGGTTGGCTCCCCCAATCTGTAAGGAGTTAGTGGGAAATCTTGGCACAGAATTCCCATAGTGGAATTTTACGCTTTTCTGGTTTTGATCGTTATCTATGAAGCCATGCCATTTGGTTACAATTTCCCTTGGGATCGTCGTAGATGGCATGTGTGATCGGTAGTGGGAATACCATTAGGGAGGAGATGCAGGAGGAAGAGTCGGTTCCCTGTTGTGATCCACAACGCGTAGTAAGGTGTAACCCAGAAAATAAGATTTGGGGCAATCGATATGCGCATGCGCCAGTACCGCAAGGAAGAGGAATATGTTATATTGAGCGGGGGAAATTCCAGGGGTACTCCACCCGTAGATGCACATTTCTCCCACCAGCTGACCAAATGCCCCGGGAGGGACCTCCTTCCAGAGATTCTCTCAGCATCAACTATGACGTCATGTGAAGAAATACAGCCCCCTACCCCCTCATGCCTTCTCTCGACTACAATTCCCTCATGATTTTCGTATCAATAATGTCCTTAGAATGCGTTCCTCAACACCAACAGTAAACGCAAATTTCCCCGTAACACGATTCCACAAGAACGTGTTCGGTAGTTCATCCCTGTGTAGTTACTTCTCATCAATTTGATGTCGATCAATAACAACCTCAACCTCAACTAAAAGTACTGCAGAAGGAACCAGGGAGAGCATAAAAGAAACAGATTCCATAACACTTAGTACCGGCTAAATTCATATCTTGGTCCACAAATGAGTTCCTGTGAATGAATGATTTTTCACTGCACACTTTGACGTTTTTAAATTGTTCGATATGTAACAATTTTCATCCAGCGATGATATACTTGTTTTGGTCAAAAATTACTTCATCTGGACAGCCAGGATTCTCTCTTGCAGACTCATCTCCTGAGTGTATACAGACATCTTTCCCCCTCAAATTGTTTAATTTACACTGTTCAATAACATGCAGTGAGTTAGAGTGATACTTATTGACTTACCTACGACTGCATACGACATTTTGCACGCTGAATTGGTTGGAATGTTTCCCCCATGAAATGAGTCTCCATGCGCCTGGACCGAGGAATAACCAAGTTATGGGTCAAATTGGGTATATATTACCCATTTTGAATATGTGTTTTTGAGATTTCTGGAACCTAGGCGTGTGGGGTATCATTTTCCGCTAAATCTTGGAAGCTGAATCCAATGAAGTGGGTCTCAGGACGATTGGCACCCACTGGAAGAAGTAATGGGTCAAATTGGGTATATATTACTCATTTCAAATATGTGTTTTCGAGATTTCTGGAACCTGGGCGTGTGGGGTATCATTTTCCGCTAAATCTTGGACGCTAATTTCAATGAAGTGGGTCCCGGAACGATTGGCTACCTCTGGAAGAAGTTATGGGTCAAATTGGGTATATATTACCCATTTTGAATATGCGTTTTTGAGATTTCCGGTACCTGGGCGTGTGGGGTATCATTTTCTACTAAATTCTGGATCCTGAATCGATTGGAATAGGTCTGGGACCCGCCGCACCCACTGTTTCCCCATTTCCCCCATGTTGAAGAAATGAGTCTCCATGCGCCTGGTCTGAGGAATAACCAACCCCTGTGTAAGAATTTGCAGCGTTTTTTGATCTAGACACCATGAAACGTCCAGAAAAAAATTTTGAGCCGAATCGGAGAGGTTGACCATTTGCATGAAAACATAGGTTGATTATTCAAGGAATAACCAACCAAAAGACCAGAAATGGTCACTCTGCTGACATTCCCCTGATTATTCCAACTTATTCCGGGTCAATCTTGGAGTTGTGGGCGTGGAGGAACGATCAATCCTGGAGTACGCAACGTATCCAACTCACATCGAGAATGAATTATACTTACCGAGTTTTCAATGTTCTTAAACATACGGTGGTTCATGTCGATGCTTTTTCTTGTAGGCGTTACGTATCATGGAGTATAGTTGGGGTGTCATTGGTGGAGGTTGTTAGAACTTTAATGACATAAACTGGTTCTTAAGGTATAAGTCAGAGTGCAAAACAGAACGATATAGTTTTGCCATTTAACTGACGCAGACGGTTTCATCTTGGTAAATTAGTAGGGGGTTTGTAACTGGATGCCGGACTAGCGAAGATGTTGCTGTCATCGTAGGCATTTTCTTCTTTTTTCTTTTCTGGGAGCGCAGAAGGAGATTGCACGACACCTACGAAAGAAATAGGTTCAATTTATTCAAATAACATATCGCCTCCCATCTCTACAATCTTGTTTCCGAAACGTAATCGTCGTCTAACCTGGTCCTTGGTGGTATTTGATGAGCTGGCTGTAAACCTGCTTCATCCGTTCAATGTTATTCTTTGCCACGACGCCATGGTTCAGCATTGGCATAGGGTAGTCCACGCCGATAATACATTTAGCTGCTTTTTGCACGCTTTCGGGGCAGTTCCAAGGCTCGTGGATGTATTTTGTTGGTACGTTCTTCAGGACTGGAAGATACTTTCTGGAAAGAAAAAAAAAAGATATAGAGCTATTCAAGGTGCCATCTTATAATAATTGGCTTTGTGATGGGGAAGGTCCCCCATGAACCGTCGTTCGTTGAGGGGAATTTTTCTAGCTCTCCAGAGTAGAGGGAAACCGTACTTCCCCTGCCTTCTCTCCTGCTTCCTTTTGAGGCTTTGTAGACCCACATACCTGAATGCGGTTCCGAACTGATTGCCGCACCCCGGAATTGGGTACCCTTGAGAAGGGCGTTCTGAAAAAGGGTTCTTTTTTGAAGAGAAATGGAAAATTTCTGCCCTTTTTCAAATTCTTTATCATGCGTGTTGACGTTCAAAAATTGCGTCGCTAGGGTACCTACATATTCTATGTCACTCGCAGTGATTTTATGCAGTAGTAGCTGTAATATGAGCAGTCTCTAAATACAATTATGGCACACCTCGCGGCACACTGAACCACAACGGTGAATGATTTTTCTGTTTCGACCTACCGTATAAAATCTCCGTTTGGGTCCGCTTTGCGTCCAAATCGAACGGGACAATAGCAGTGGAAAAATTGTTGGAAGAACGAAGAACATGAAAGCCACATCCACATGCCTGCGTTGACAGACCAGTCGGCGTCGAGCAACAATTCGTCGAAAACCTGTTGGATGAAGAACGCGTCTTTATTTCACTATTATCCACCCGAGCGGTCACAAATGTGGAAATCCGTTGGCACCTAAACCTTTCTGAGGACACACCTGGGTGTTTCAATTTCAGCTGGGGCCGTAAATAAATTTATCATTCCCTATGTTGTGGGATATGCGGGAAGAATTCATCAGAAGGGCTTGAACGAGGATTGAAAGGACACATGAGTGATGGTCGAAAAAAAAAAAGGTTAACGTGAATAACATCACGTATTTTTGCGAAAAAGGAAATACATCATTGCTAGGATTACACGGCTCCCTGCCGGAGGGGGAATGGTTGCATTGGTATTTCTTCACCCATTATATCCGAAGTCTCTTCCAGTTAGTGATATGAAACAAGGTTTAATTTTTATCACAGATGCCGTCAATATAAATGAATAAGAAATTTACTGAAAAATTTACCATCGAAGAAGGAAGGGCCCACCTGAAAATTTATTCACTAGGGTTGGTTGTTCCCTGGAGTTGGAGGTGTGAAGTCATTTAATCCATTCAGCGTCCAATACTATAGTGGAAAATATGCCCCCATACTCCTAGATACCAAAAATAGCAAAGCCCCCATGCTCCTAGATACCAAAAATAGCAAAGACCCACTTTGACCTCTGGTGAGCGCAAATCGGGAACCATCTCAATAAATATAGCGTCCAAAATTTAGAGGAAAATGCCACTCCATATGCCTAGTTTTCAAAATAATGGAAAATAATTCCCCACATGCATAGATACCCCTACCTATAGGTAGGTAGATACCCATTTTGACCCATACCCACCTTCAGTGTTCATCTATCGGTCTGGGACTCAACCCAACAGAGCAGCGTCCAAAATTAAGTGAAAATGATACCCCACACTCCTAAATTACCAAAAATCTCAAAAATCCATTAAAAAAAAAAACATTCATCCCAAAATTTCAGATTTTTAGAAGCTTTTCTACTATTAAAAACCCCGAACGGACGTTTTGCCTTCTGCTTGGTTATCCTTGAATAATCAGCCTATGTATAATCATGCCCCTGATCAGTAGAGGGAGGGGCGGGGGGGTCGTTGACCACCTTTGTATACGTTTCATGAAGTCTGGATCAAGAAAAGTTGAATGTCGGTCCACGCCGTTTTTGGGAGTAGAAAATTTCCTACAAATTTGAAATATTGGTCAGGGACCTCTTTCTGGGTCTAGTTCGTCCTTTGAACTTTTCAGCCCGATCAAACCAAAATCGTGGTGAATGAGGAAGGGGTATGAGTCAAAACGTGTTTTGAAAAATTTATTTTTGGCGATCTACAATTTTCCACTAAATATTGGACGCTGAATCAATCGAGATGGGTCTCGAGGTCTATTGGCGCCGCCCCAGTAGTTATAGGTCAAAATGGGTGACTAAAAATTTGAAATTTTGGTCAGGGGCCCCTTTCTGGGTCTAGTTCGTCCTTTGAACTTTTTAGCCCGATCAAACCAAAATCGTGGTGAATGAGGAAGGGATATGAGTCAAAACGTGTTTTAAAAAATTTATTTTTGGCGATCTACAATTTTCCACTAAATATTGGACGCTGAATCAATTGAGATGGGTCTCGAGGTCTATTGGCGCCGCCCCAGTAGTTATAGGTCAAAATGGGTGACTAAAAATTTGAAATTTTGGTCAGGGGCCTCTTTCTGGGTTTAGTTCGTCCTTTGAATTTTTTAGCCCGATCAAACCAAAACCGTGGTGAATGAGGAAGGGGTAGGAGTCAAAACGTATTTTAAAAAATTTATTTTTGGCGATCTACAATTTTCCACTAAATATTGGACGCTGAATCAATCGAGATGGGTCTCGAGGTCTATTGGCGCCGCCCCAGTAGTTATAGGTCAAAATGGGTGACTACCTACCTATTTGATGTTGCACATTCTAGGGTAAATTTCAAAGCCCGAGACACGATTTCCAAAAAAACTCCCACAAGATGGACCAACTGTGATCATCATGGGGCGGTTGAAGCTAGTTGCACAGGTGGTCCTCCCCCACAAACCAACACAGGGGAGACATGAAGTAAGTAGTACCACTTATTCTATGGGGGAGAGGCAGCAATAAGGAATGGAAGGCAAGGTCCCAAGGGCCAGAGTCACCTCTACTCTTGTTGCAAAGGGTGGGGAGGGAGGCTCCCACAGCAAACCAGGAAGCGTTCCAACCAACCCTTACATCCAAATCTCAAATGCTGGACTAAGCAAGCTATTACTCAATGTGTGCAAAATTTTGCACATGGGCATATATTCCATATGAAAGACTCATTTTTAAATTATAAAAACACTGACAACAGAAAACACTCATGAGCAAATGAATGGGGCTATGGACGTTCTGACAGAGCATTGGACGACGAGCAATATCATAACAATAGTGATAATTGCGACATACGACATGGTTTACCTTCATGCCTTCCTCCCAAGAGATCCACAAGTCCCCCCGAGTCAGGAAACAGGCGACGGCGTGACGAGCCAGATGATGAATCCAACCTTCTTCTCTCAGCTGTGTCATGATGGCATCAATCCACGGGAAACCAGTTTGACCCTGGACAAAATAAGGGAATCAGTAATGCCAGGAAACATCAACATAATAAACACGGTACATTCATTTGACCGGTTAGATGGTTTTTTTAAATTATATTTTTATTAAATGATTCCACTCACGTTAGCCCACTTTGCCAGAGCCTCCGGATTCCTATCCCACGGGACTTGGACGCATATTGGGTTTCCCACCATGCGATCAAAATTGGGATTTCTAGTGGCGGCGCAGTAGAAAAATTCCCGCCACAGGATTTGTCCGTGCAGTGAGAGAGGAGGAACCGCTCTCTTTATCTAGAAAATACAAACAAGTGTGTTGGTTTTTTTACGTAAAAGTTCACCTGTTAGGCGTCTTATTCAAATAATGTTATCCATAGATCCTAACATTTCTACTCATTTTTTACCACGGAATTTCAAGTATGAACACGGAATTAGACGGTTTAATTGCCATTTCCTCGCTGTTGTCTATTGACTGAACCTTTTTCAACAAAATAACTTTCCAATTTATTTTTCCTCAAATACTTCCTAAAATTATATCTGTCCAGTGCTAACCATCAGACAGCATAGTGTTGTTTGTATGTACCTGTCAAACCAGAAGTTTGGGACAACAATGGACAAGACAGGAGAGCTGATAGTAACACTGGATGTCAAGAGCTTTCAACTCAGCCACATGGCAGGACATGCTTCAACCACTACAGGAGACTTTTTATGTGCCTCCCTATCTAATAAAAGTATCGAGAAGCTACCTAACTGACATGTCTCTGGTTTATGACACCACTCAAGGACAAAGATTAAACAAATCACAGCAGGAGCAAGGGCCTACCCTCTGGGATGTTTCCTATGATAGAATTTTTGCAACATGAGATGCCAGAAAAAGCCTTTATAATAGGTTATGTAAAGATGTTGCAGCAGTAATCCTAGCAAGAACGACTGAGCAAGCCCAGGAGAAAATGAGCATCATGATGAGACATTCAAAGATTGGATGGAAGAGACTGCAGCCAAAACTGAAGTGGTACTCTTCAAACGTAAAAGCATCCCGACGCTCATCCCCAAACAGACAGGGCCATGTTTGAAAACAGAAACGAAGCCAGCACTGAGATATCTGTGAGTTACACAAGATTCTAAGGTTACAGTCTGTGAGCATATCAGGAAAGCAGCTGACTGATCAGCCGCCTCATGGCAAACACCTTTGGCCTAAGGCCATGAAAACTAGGGCTACTTATGTCATTAACCCACTCAATACTCCTTTCTTTTTTCCTCGGCAAAACCAAAGGAGAGGAATCATGAAAATCATCAGACAATCAACCCACTTGACCTAGAAAAGGCACCATCAAGGGGCAGCATCAAAATTTTAGATTTTTATAAATTTGTCTACTACTAAAAACGGCGTGGATGGCGTTCGGAGATTTGCTTATTTGATCTAGACACCTTGAAACGCGAATTGGAGATGTTGACTTTTTGCTTGTGTAGGCCGCCGCCCATTTTATCTTCGACCACACATCCAATTTTCAAACACTTGACTCTCATAGCTTGGTATCGAGTAAATTGACGCAAAATGAAAGGTGGTAGGATGTGAATTGAACTAAATCGTACTATTATACGGAATATAAGTTGCACTTGGTCTGCGAGGACCTGTATTCGGGCGGGCGTCTCCAGGAGCTGGTAACAGGAGTGTATTCGGCAGTTTGCAAAATACTAAGGGAATATAATTATGAGCTGTTTATTAACCCATGCACGGAGAACAGCTGGCAGATTTGTCTTGGACAATAGGAGAACATGTCATCTACACAGACAGTTGGACCGCAGAACTGAGGCGCGGTGTGGTTTCACAAGGGTGCACAAAAAAAAAAGGGGGGGGGGGGCAAAAAATGGGCAGGGGTCGCTGAGATTAAATGTGACTGTGTATGAGCAGCTCAATCCCAATGTTGTGCAATTCACAAATTCTTAAAATTTGAGAACGATAAGTGAGAGATAGTGGAACAGACTGGGCAAGATCGTCAACCCCCCCCCCCCTTACCCCAGGAATCAATTAATTCACATTTAATATTATGAATTTATTATTTTGTTTGTATTTTAAAATTTTCCGTTTCTTAAAACATGCCACCCCCAAAAATCTGCCGCGACTGGACGCCCGCCCGGTCCGCCCACCCCTGAGAGTCAGGATGGACTATTTACTCGGGACTTGAACATTAGCAGTGCATCCTTTGATGAATGTTCTGTAACACAGACCAACCTTGCGGTTGCAGAGAGCTTAGTAGGAGGTTAGATGACCTAGCAACAATCAATCGATCATGAATAGGGAGACAAATTGAACCATGATGCTGTTATAGCAAGAAAAATTGCTTTTCAATTCCAAATAACTTTTGTGATGAGGCCATGTTCTAGAATAAGTTTTTGGTATATCCACATGTATACAGTATCCTAACCTACTCTAAAATTAAGATTACAATAGTGTACATGAACAAACTGTTGACACAATTTGTCTGTAAAATATCTTTTATTCGTTAATAACAACAGTAAAGTAATGACTGCCGTGTTTGACGTTTATAATTATTTTATCCTATTTTTGTTACCTTGGGATGTGAGAGGAGGGGAGGGGGAGGGCAAACAAATGTTTTGCAAAATGAGTTGCGCCGGAGGGAGGGAATCCCCAACAAGTCTCGGATCGGAGTATTTTGACGTTTCGTTATCTTTAAGTCACAGTCACCTGAGTGTTTTCATGCGTTACTCCGGCCATAGGTATTGGTCCCAGAGTATTTTGACGGACGCCCATTCAGGCTGCCGTATTTCCTCCGTAATGGCCATTGTAACATCGAATGCTTGGTCGCCTAAGGAAGGGAAGAATGAGGAAGATGGGAATCACGGAAAAGGGCAATAGGAGGGTTTTCGGTGGTTCAATAATACATCTTCTCGGAGGTTCCAGCGGAATGGACATTCAGGGAGGCCATTGTAATCCTTAGGACATCCATCTTCCGTGGGCTCAAATTAATCACTTCACCCGAAGCGTATTCCCTGCTTTCCCGCGCTCCGTCATGACAGCGAGGCGATTCTTTACCTTAGAAATGTGAGGTAGTTGTGGATAGGTGAGTTAGTAAGAGAGGGGGGATCTGACCCAAAGACGCCATACCGTCACTGTTCTGAGCCACCCCCGTGATGGATCGTCGCACTTTTCGCGGTAATGGTCAGCAACCTTGAGAACATCCCCAATCTATCATTCATGTTTAGCTGGAGGAATTGGTGTAGGTTGACCCAATTCTCAGCCTACAATCCGTCATTTCTCGATTCATGTCAAGAAAAGGGAAAAGATATTTATTATTCTAGATACATCTACATAATTGAGTGGGGTGGGGAGGGTATCTTTGAAGTCTTCTAAGATAGTTCCTTCCAACCTATTTGAAACCCTGCAAATGCTTACACACGGGTTGGTTCTTCCTCGAACCAGGCTCATGGAGACTAATTTAAATCTCAGACCAGGCGCATGGAGATTCATTTCTTCAACATGGGGAAAATGGGGGAAACAGTGGGTGTGGCGAGTCCCGGACCCATTCCAATCGATTTAGGGTCCAGAATTTAGTGGAAAATTATACCCCACACACCTAGGTAACATAAATAAGGAAAACACATTCAAAATGGGTAAATAGGCACCCATTTTGACCCATAGCCTCATCCAGACGGAACCAATCGTTCCGAGACCCGTCTCATTGGATTCAGCGTCCAATAGTTAGTGGAAAATCATAACCCACACGCCTAGGTACCGGAAATCTCGAAAACACATATTCAAAATGGGTAATAAATAGCCATTTTGACCCATAACCTATTCCAGTGGGTGCCAATCGTTCTGGGACCCTTTTCATTGGATTCAGCGTCCAGAATTTCTGGTACCTCGGCGTGTGGGGTATCATTTTAGACCAAATGTTGGATGCTGAATCCAATGTGACGGGTCCCGGAACGATCGGCGCTCACAGGAAGAGGTTATGGGTCAAAATGGGTATCTATCTACCTATTATGAAAGTTGGTTTTCGAGATTAATGGTGTGGGGTATCATTTCGGACTAAATTTTGGATGCTGAATCGATTGAAATGAGTCTCTATTCTCCTGGTCCAAGGAATAACCAACTCCTGTGAAAGAATCTGTAGCATTTTTCTTGGACTTTAGTGAGCGTGAGGTCAGCTGATTACTTTGCCTCTTGCGTACTTGTACATCAGGGTGCGCCAGCCCCTAAACGATAATAGAACTTACGCGGAGCTTACCTTTCTGTACAGGTCATTCAATTGATAGTAGAAAAGCCTTGTGGACAGGCAACCGAACCGCAGATAAGGGCTGAGGCCGGTCTGAGAAGCCAGAAGAGACTGAGGGGTCATCTTGGGGCGGCCAAAAGAGGCGACCCAAGCCTGGAAGACGAAATCGGTTTGAAGTAAAAATCTCATAATCAGAAAGCCAATTTCTAAATTTAGAACGATTGATATTGTTTTTCTTGATTTACCAGCTACCTGCTTCACAATTGCAAATCAGGTACACCTGCTCAGAAACAATTCCTTTTTCCAACATTTCAAGTTCCCCTTCAACTGTTCGAATTGTTGGAGTATCCGCCGTATTCACCAGATTTGGCCCCCAGCGACTTCCATTTGTATCCAGAACTCAAAAAATGTATGCGTGGCAAGCGTTTTTTGTCAAATGAAGAGGTCATAACGACAGTTGAAGCGTATTTTGCAGACCTTCCGGAATCTTCCTTCAGGGATGGGATCCACAGATTGGAGGATCGTTGGAGCAAGTGCATTAAAGTTAAGGGAGATTATGCTGAATAGTAAAGTGCATTTTGATGCATATCATTGTGTTTTTCTTATTGACCGACAAAACTTATTGAACTCCCTGGCATTCTACATCTGATTTGAGTCAAATTGAGCTGTTCCCTGCCCAATGTCCAATGATCGGAAATTGCACACGTTTTCATCAAAAGCACAGACGTTGGCCAAAGTGAATGAAATCCCTAGACTCTCAAAAATATTGGCGTGCTACCTAGTTTAATTTAAACAACTGAAAAATACTTTGTAATTTTAATAATTTAGTTTGACATCACCTTGCGTTCAAGATGACGTTCTAAGCGAGACAAGGCCTCAGACTCTCCGCCAATCCAAACGCCCGGCTTCAATCCTTCTGTGTCAAAACCTGCAAACGTAGGCATTTCACAGTAATAATGATAAGAATAATAATAGAACAAACCTCAGGTAAAATGGTTGCGATGAGTAAAAATGATGAGGGAAAGGGGATCTGACGCTGTTCGCTGCTGTTTCCGCAGTAAAAGTGCGCAAAGACATCCAACTGGTCTGATAACTCATGGAAAACGTGGCCCTGTGAAAGAATTTACAGCGTTGTAAAGATAGGAAGAATGTACTTGGTCATCGGCTGGCCATCCTCAATGACCGTTGATAACAAGCTGCTTCTGTACAACCAAGTACTCAAGCCAGTTTTGACGTATGGAGCGCAGTTGGGGGGCTGCACGGCTCAAACCAATAGAAAGATGATCCAACACTTTCAAAATTCAGTACTGTATGTACCACCGATGCTCCGTGGTACTTCCAAAACGACGCTCTCCATCATGAACTTCAAGTAGACAGCATAAACCAAGTCATCAAACAGAGCTACTGCTCATATCGCCAGGCTAAGAGATCATGTTAACACGGAAGCCGTGAAGCTACTCGAAGTTCAGGACTTCTTCTAACTAGGCGCCTTAAGCGCACAAAACCGCATGAACTCGTGTAGGGAGAGGTTGTGACAAATTCAGAGAGACCAGGGACATTGCTATGAATCATAAGTCCTGATTAACGAATTTGCTAATATAAGTCAGAATAATATTGCTAATAAGTTTATTAGGTGCAATAAAAGTGTTTAAAAGAAAAGAAAAAAATTAAATTATGGCCGCTGAGTCTATTGAGATGGGTCCCGGACCGATCGGCGCCCACCAAAGAAGGGCATGGGCACCAATGGGTTTTCAAGATGATAAGGGACCTAGCAAGTTGGGTCATCATTTAACACTAAATCGATTGTAATGAGTCCCGAACAGTTATTGTTGTCCCCATACACTTGCTCTAAGGAATAATAAACCATTGTGGAGTAAATTGCAGCATTTTTTTTTTGGATGTAGCAGGGGGAAAAAGTGGGGAGGTCAGAGACAGATGGTGTCGTCAGCAGATCTTCAGCTGCACCACCTCTTGATTTCCGACTCACTTGGGGCAGCCAGCAATATCATCATACCCTTCCTTAATATTCCCAAACATACATTGGAATATTTTTAAACAGTCTGAGTCTCTGGTCGTTCTAGATCGGAGGAAGAGACTTGTTCCACCGCCCAACATATCTTCTGGGCTACTAACGGAAGCATTGGCGACTGATTTTCCTGTAGTTCACTTGATTAATTGTTCCACTACTTTGCGCTAATTGGGGGTAAATTTGTTGTTCCACTGGGTCCTCGCTGTCATTTCCTTTCCCGATGGATTTTTTCTTGATTTACACAGCCGGCATAGGATGGCCGCACTTGGGGGGTCATTCGGCGTCATTGACAACTATTTGGTTTCTCATAATTACCTATTGCTTGTTGTATAGCTTGGGCATCTAGGGTTTTACCTGGTCAACCGGCTCCTGTCTGTCCGCTAAAGTCGTGCGTCAAATAGTCCCGCTCCCCTCAGATCTCTTACATTGGACGTTAAGCCATTATTTTGAGGATGAACTCCGTCATCACCGGGATTTGTCTCGCATTTCCAGGTCTACCCAGTCGTCGCGATAGCCACATCCAGTTTTGTAATAAGGAAAAATGTAATGAGGAAAGGCTGCCTGACGGATTAATTAAAACGTTGCTTTGTGAACACTCTACTCTTGTTCAAACACACTTTTGTTCAAACCTGCGGTTTCATGACCTCTACTCCTAGTCTGGTGTAAGCATTTGATATGCAGCGCTGAGTGAATTTGGTGCTCACTCAAGGCGCTCCTGTATTCAGCTATAAATTGACCTGAGTCCGATGCTTACCAAGCTCTTCCAACGTGGGAACTCCGTATTTTTCGTCGTGGTCATCACTTATGACGGTTTTGGCCGATCCTATCGTGGCAAGCGTGACTGAGGATTCTGGCAGAGGTGGTGGGTCCATCCCAGATATGATCCCTTGAAATTGATGATAGGTCAGTGGCGCCTTACCGTTATTCTTCTTGATAATTCTGGGGAAAGTTATAACAGCGTTAGGGAAGGGCATGTTCATTATCGATGTGCTACTTATCTGCAAACCTCGTCGTCCCCCTCAAATTTTAGTCAAGAGCATTGAAATTTCAACAGCATTGAAATGCACTACTCTCCCACTATCCCTTTACTCACGTCTCCAATTGGTAAAGCGTGTGAGCTACCGAGGAGTGAACTGTAATGTTCATAGAGCGGCAGAGGGCGATTATGTTCTGATCTCTAACGCGGCCAAAAGGCTCTGGATCTTCTTCAAATGAGAGGCACGTTGTTCCCCATTCCTGCAACAGAACGTCATTCATCATTGTACATCTCTTGCATCATGTGGCAGTTGAGTCCAGGGATAGGAGTCTTATGTCTTCACTGTTTAATGTAAGTACTTAAAACAGTAAAGACTTACTTGCACAATTAATTTGGCGCATTTATAGTACAGCGGGTACGAAAGAATTACTATTTGCCACGAGAAAGTAGCGGAAGCTGATAGCAAGTATTCTCAAGATACTAAATTGTTATCAAATTACCTTGCCTCATGTTTATTTAATTATTCTAATTGGGTTACATTGTAATAATTAAATAGGCAATTACCTACCTTTATGCGCAGGCCAAGGCGACCTAGATTAATACACCTACTGTGTCGCGTTTTAACAAAATTGCTTGAAAGTAAAAGGACAAGAAATACACTGAAAATTCCTTGGAGCAAGAGTATGGAGAAACAGAGAAAGAGAAAACACCCTACTAAAAATACCCATTTTGACCAACGCACACCTTCGGCCCGGGACCGATCTCGATAGATTTAGCGTTCAAAAGTTAGTGATTATCCAAGGAATAATACACAAAAAACCCTGCAAATTCCATATTCAGTTGAAGTTTGCCAAGAAGCCATACAGTGAACGCTTGAAAAGCTCAAAAATCCCGAAATGGATTATTGAGGAGCAGGGAGGGGTTGCTCATCCCTTTGCAAATATTTTTCTGCAAAGTTTCGGATAATCATCAATTAAATTAGAACTGCCAATGAGCGTAACTTCATCGGTTCTAAAGATATTTACTAAAATTGTTTTCATTTCTCCTCGTAAAATGTCCACTGTTCAGTTTAAAATTGTTTCCCTCATATTTATGTGTTTGATTACAGTTCTATATTGTTGATGAACGAATTCCGACAGGTAAGATCTTAATGTAATGACTATTTCGGTGTCAGCGAAAATCACCCCTGCAAACATGATCACCGTCGATGGTCAAGTTTTGGAGCGGGAATAACAAGAGGCCAACGTGCACATAGAGATGTTCGGCCCGTCAAGTTTTGAGGGATTCCATACAAACGAGTGATTCAATACTCAGGCAAGGCCGAATGGCGAGTTACATCACACCAATAACCTTTCGAAGGAAGGTTGCGTAATCCTACGAGTGATTGCTGACGATTCTAGAATATTAACTAAAGGTGTATCAACTGTTCTTGGTATGGAATTCCTTGAATACCTTTGTTTTCATGCCCGAGGTTGACTACCACGATTGGCGCCAAAACATGCCAGTTTGCCTTTCAGATTTCTAGATCAAACACGCTGCAAATTCTTACACATGGGTTAGTTATTCCTCGAACCAGGCGCATGGAGACTAATTTAAACTCTGGACCAGGCTCATGGAGATTATTTTCTTTAACATGGGGAAAATGAGGGAAACAGTGGGTGTGGCGGGTCCTCGACTCATACCAATCGATTCAGGGTCCAAAATTTAGTGGAAAATGATACACGCCTAGGTGCCAGAAATCTCGAAAACACATATTCAAAATGGGTAAAAGATAGCCGTTTTGACCCATAACATCTTCCAGTGAGTGCCAATAGTTCTGGGGCGCTTTTCAGACATTTGCTAATTTTGATCTAGACAACTTCAAACGTCCAGAAAAAAATTTTGGTCCGAATCGGAGAGATTGACTTTTGCATGAAAAGATATAGGTTGATTATTCAAGAAATAACTAACCAAAAACGGGGAGAGGAGGACAAAAATCGGATTCACCTGAGAAAGATTTATTTCATAAGCCACATTTAAATTATGTTCGTAATCACTTCATTATACAATGAAAATATTAAAACAATATAAAAAGTCAGGATGAATTTATTTGTAATGTCCCTAAGTTAAAAAGTCAAAAAAGTCCTTGGCACTTAGGAGGCCATTCCTGGAAGCCGTAGTTACCCTGATCACAAGCACACTTTATGGGCGATGGTTTACTCTTCTCAGGTGCCTTCTCAGGCTCCCTGCCTCTGTAGTTCTGTAGTCACACTGATCACAAGCATATGGTTTGTAGCCTGTGTGAGTACTCATGTGGCTTTTCAGGGTCCCTGCCCGTGCAGCTCTGTAGTCACACAGGTCACAAGCATATGGTTTGTAGCCTGTGTGAGTACTCATGTGTTTTTTCAGGTCCCCTGTCTTTACAGCTCTGTAGTCACACTGATCACAAGCATATGGTTTGTAGCCTGTGTGAGTACTCATGTGCCTTTTCAGGCTCCCTGCCTGTGCAGCTCTGTAGTCACACTGGTCACAGGCATATGGTTTGGCACCTGAGTGAGTACCCATGTGGCTTTTCAGGCTCCCTGCATGTGCAGCTCTGTAGCCACACTGATCACAAGCATATGGTTTGTAGCCTGTGTGAGTACTCATGTGGCTTTTCAGGCTCCCTGCCTGTGCAGCTCTGTAGTCACACTGGTCACAAGCATATGGTTTGTAGCCTGTGTGAGTACTCATGTGCCTTTTCAGGTTTCCTGCCTGTGCAGCTCTGTAGTCACACTGGTCACAAGCATATGGTTTGTAGCCTGTGTGAGTACTCATGTGGCTTTTCAGAGTCTCTGCCAGTGCTGCACTGTAGTCACACTGATCACAGGCATATGGTTTGTAGCCTGTGTGAGTACTCATGTGGCTTTTCAGGTTCCCTGCCTGTGCAGCTCTGTAGTCACACTGGTCACAAGCATATGGTTTGTAGCCTGTGTGAGTACTCATGTGTTTTTTCAGGTCCCCTGTCTTTACAGCTCTGTAGTCACACTGATCACAAGCATATGGTTTGTAGCCTGTGTGAGTACTCATGTGCCTTTTCAGGCTCCCTGCCTGTGCAGCTCTGTAGTCACACTGGCCACAGGCATATGGTTTGGCACCTGAGTGAGTACCCATGTGGCTTCTCAGGCTCCCTGCATGTGCAGCTCTGTAGCCACACTGATGACAAGCATATGGTTTGGCACCTGTGTGAGTACTCATGTGGCTTTTCAGGCTCCCTGCCCGTGCAGCTCTGTAGTCACACTGGTCACAAGCATATGGTTTGTAGCCTGTGTGAGTACTCATGTGCCTTTTCAGGGTCCCTGCCTGTGCTGTACTGTAGTCACACTGGTCACAATGATATGGTTTGTCGCCTGTGTGAGTGAACATGTGGTCTTCTATGGTCCGTTTACTTGTTGCTTTGTAGTCACAATGATAGCAAGTGTATGGTTTTGTGGTTGTGGACATTTTCCTGCTTCTCCTTTTCTCCATAAAACCAGAAAAGTCAATTTTGACTTGGTCTTGGCTTCAGAACTCCAGTCTAAATATAAACAGAATACAACCCTCTTATGTTCTAAAATGATCAGCATTTATGATGTGAAATGAATGAACAAAATGTAACTTCTGAACGTGCAAAACATTACCTCAAAATATAGAGTCCAATAAAGATAGTATCACCATGGGCGTCTTCACTAGAAACGTTGGGTAAACTACTTGAAACAAGGGTTCCACAAGCTGGACTGATTTGTAAGTGACCCTCCACTGGTGTAGTGGTGTGAGCTGCATGGTTGAGTGAGGGAAAACCGTTATGAGACCTTCATGCGGGGTGGGGGTCAGGTCAGATGTACTACAACATACCTGAGGCCCTTCAGCTGTTGGCCCAGTCGGATATTTTTACAAAAAATAATTAGGGTGGAAGGTTTCTCGCCGAATTCCTACGTTTTTCGGTGTGCTGAATCCGAATGTGAAGTTTGCCAACAAAAAAATGACGGCTTCACATGAAAATCGACAAAAGCCTTTTAAATGTCGGACTTGTTTCAGAAAATTGCTCATATGTTGAAAAATATGAAACCTACTGAATTTTTCAAGTTTCCTTTAAAATGCAGTGATCACTCTTCCAGTTTAGTGGGAAATGATACCCCACACGCCTAGGTACGGGAAATCTCAAAAACACATGTTCAAAACGGGTAATATATACCCATAACTTCATCCAGTGGGTGGCAATCGCTGTGGGACCCACTCCATCGGACTCGGTGTCCAAAATTTAGTGGAAAATGACACCCTAATCGCCTAGATCGCCCAAAATCCATTTTTCAAAAAACACATTTTGACCCCTACCCCGCCCAAATGTGGTCCGATCGGGCTGAAAAGTTTCGAGGACCGTCCTAGGCTGGGAACAGACCCCTGACCCAAATTCCTGATTTTTAGAAAATGTTCTACTACCAAAAACGGCGCGGACGGCGTACCGCGGACGGGCATTGACTTTTTTTTATCTAGACACCATGAAACGTCCAGAAAAAAAATTTTGAGCCGAATTGGAGAGGTTGACCTTTTGCATGAAAACATAGGTTGATTATTCAAGGAATAACCAACCAAAACGCGATTTTTTTCACAGGGGTTGGTTATTCCTTGGATCAGCAGCATGGAGACTTATTCGAATATATTCAGCAACCGAAATTAAGTCGAAAATAATACCCCACAGGCCTGTACATCAAAAATATCAAAAATCCATTTTTCAAAATACACATTTTGAAAATTTAAAATGTTGGTCAGGGACCGGTTTTTAGCCTTAGTTGGTCTTCGAAACCTTTCAGCCCGATGAGACCAAATTTGGTGGGAGGGGGTCAATATGTGTATTTAGAAAATCTTTCTAGATTTTCGGCGATTTAGGCGTGTAGGGAATTATCTTCGACTAAATTTTGAATAGAATGTGGCGCGTCCCAGAACGATTGGTCGAAATGGGTATCTATCTACCTGTTTCTAATGTGTGTTTTCGAGATTTCCTGTACCTAAGCGTGTGGGGTATCATTTTCTACTAAAATTTGGGCACTGAATCGATTAGAATGAGTCTCCATGCTCCTGGACCGAGGAAACCCCCGTGAAAGAGAAAGATGAGTCCGAGACAAAACTTAGGAGATAGGAGGAGATACATAAATTTTTAGAGTAGTTGAAAAACAACCAAATTTACTTCACCTTGAGAATTTTCGGCAATATATCCGCGGGCTGTCCTCGAATCACAAACAGCTTGGAGTTTAATTTTCGAAGGTTGCGATCCAAGTCTTCCAAGCACTGAAGGAGAAATCTGTAAATTTATTTTATTAAAATCGGTAAAACTACTCGACCGAGTTAAGACTACAGTAAGGAACTAGAGATGTGTAGTTCGCGAACGAACTAGTTCAAATGAACTGCTCCAGAGTGTGAACTATTCACATCAGTCGGTCGTTCAGGCGAACTACAGTTCAGTTCGGCTTGGCTTGGTACTGGAGATATACGTACTACGCAGGCGCATACACACATAGTTCATTATCATAGTTCACCTTCCTTATAGTTCAATAGTTCCTTTGGTCCTAATTGATTTTTATGTCTGAACTAGCTGGCGTTCGTCATCAGTAAAATAGTTACTAGGCGTTCAAAATCAAAATAGTTCATCCATTCGGTTGAGAAGTTGTGAAAATCGCCATGCTGTGATTCATGGCATTGTCAATATTGTCATTGCAGTTGCCTGCTATATGATAATATTATTTGAGAGTCCCAGTTTCAATGACCTGTTTGTTTCTTATAAACTTACTATAGCTATTTTGACTTGTTAACAAGTTTCATTATAAACTTATCATTAGTTTAAATAATAACTGGAAGCTATTTTGACTTGATAACTTGATCTGGTCTAGAGGTGCAACAATGCAGTGCAATGAACCTAAACCGTTAAAAATGTAGTCAATCACGCATTAATTTGAAAATGTGAACTAGATAGTTCAATTGAACTAGTTCCTTAAACTAGCTCACATTAGTGAACGAACTAAGAAGAGATAGTTCCGTTCAATGAACTACTTTGCCCATCTCTATTAGGAACATACGAACTTGTTGAACTCAGGGGCGTCAAAATGGATATTCCCTGTCCCAGGACGTCGATCATAATCGGTTCAAGAATTTTGGGAATTGAGAGTACAAGAAGAAAATAATAAACCGGAATGTCTGTTCATTGAAACGTAGATATGTATGTTTAAAAGCATTCGTATTACGGAGGAAAGATAGGTAATTTAAAAATATTCCTTGACCAATAAACCAAAATCGTTGCGCCGAGCCTCACCTCCATTTGTTGATACCAACGTTGGACAAACCGGCGAACCAAGGGTCGAGGATGAAGATGCACCTGAACGTCGTTGCATTTTCAAGGCCTTGTCTCAGGCTGGGGTTGTCGTGGAGGCGAAGCCCTTTTCGAAACCAGTGGACCAAATGTTTTTCGCCCATTTCTAGGTAATGTTGATTCTCATTCTGAGCAACATTCTAGAAACGTCGACTGCCGCCATTGTCGTCTTGGTTGGCGGAGGCCCCCGCGAGACTGCAACGAAGAAAATGATTGTCAGTGTCATACTGTCGTCCATAATGGTCGAGAAAGGGTATGGATTGAACTTGAACCAAAAATTGCCCTTTCGCTGTACAAAAACCCACTTGACTTAACACGTTCGCTCTGTTCCAATCTGTGTGCGTCGCACGCACCTGGCGCGTGAAGGTAGCCTTCACTTCAGATCGCTCCTCCAGTATACGAGTATACCAGAAAGTGAAATGGAACATATTTCTACTTCCCGCTCCAGCTTTGAACCTTCTGAAGGTACTGTAAACGTCGGAGTCAGCGGGTGTTGCTAAGAAGCACTGGGTTAGGAGCTCGCTTCGAATTTCATTCCACATGCGGCTCACGCACCTGGCGCGTTCCTATTTCAAATGACTCCCGCACAGCTGCTCAAACGTGCTCAACAATTCCGCAGCGAACGCGTTGAGCGCGAGGATCAGTGGACAAGTCACCTTGTGACGTCACAGGCAACAGGGAATGCTCGCTACAGTTGCTGCCATTGCATTATTGCATTGGCATACTGAAGTAGAATGAATTCTCCAGTATGAGTCCATTTTGGTTGGTAATTCCTTGATCAAATCAACCTATGTTTTCATGCAGAATGTAAATCTCTCCGATTCGGAGTTCCGAAGTGTCTCAAGTTGAAAAAATGTCCGTCTATAGCGGTTGTGGTAGTAGAAAATCTTCTAAAAAATTGAAATTTGGGTTAAAATGTATATTTTGGTTGACAGATTTTTGCGATTTTTGGCGACTTCAGCGTTCAGGCGCGGATCTAGAAATTTTTTTCGGAGGGGGTCACAGGGTAAAATCAAAAGTTAAAAAAAAAAAAATAAATAAAAAAATAACCAAACAAACAAAATGAACTAAATCTTCTCACTTTTTCAATCTCTTAACAATAAAGTCGATTTTATTCCAATCCAATATTTATTCATAATTTGATTGTTTATGTCAGTTCATCTCAAAATTTCAAAAATTTTCAAAATTCTACCTGGTTTGGGAGGGGATCCGCGCCTGTCAGCGTTGGGGTATTATTTTCCACTAAATTTTGGACGCTGATTTCCTTCAAGAGTCCAAGTGACAACATCTTTTGGTGGTCAGCCCAACCCACAGAATACATTAAACATACTATTCACGCATTGTTAAACACTCCCGGTGTCTGCTCACCGTAACTAAAGGCAAATGTCACCGCCAAAATGTTTGTAGTGAGCTATGGTATTCCAAAGTTGTCTTATGTACAGATTTTTGTAGACTAATATGTGAGCGTAGCGACTTTTTAGTTGGTTATTCCTTGAATAATCCTGTTTTCTTGCATAATGTCAATCACTCCGATTCGGCCCAAACATTTTCTAGACGTTTCTAGGTGTCTAGATCGAGTAGTTTCCATTGGAATGAGTTGACACCCTCATGTTTGTTCATGCTGTTACGTTACTAATGTAGGTACTTCAAGGAACTGTTTCCTTTTTATCGATAACTCCGAGACATTACTTCCTGTACCTTGTACTTCTTGACATTACTTTTTTTTAAGTACCAAGGTATTAACAATGTCCTTTATCATCCTTAGGTATCCATTTCTGGTGGGTGAAGATTGCTCAAAATTTTGGTGAAAAACAATATCCAACACGCCGGAGACCCCCAAATATCTAGATGTATTTTCATAAGAACCACATTGACATTTTCGCACCCTTCGTTGTGCGGAATGGACCCATAACCAATCTCAATATATTCGACGTCAAGAATCTGGAAGAAATCATTTTCATGATCCAAATTTTCATTCATAACCCGACAATAGAGATGAAAATCAGTTGGGTTCAACATTTCTAAGAGCGAAGTTTCACGTTTTCAAAGAATTATTTGGACAAATGGTTTGGATTAGGAATCTTCTTCACACACGAAACGCAAAAGGTGAAAGATGAAAGTTTGGGGAGAAAAACAATTTTCTTGCTCATATGAATACATCGGCTTTCTAAAACCACAATGCATAGGACTGAATGCCTGCGGTGCATTTGCAGTTTTTCCCATCCTCAAGTGACCTCGAAAGCATGATTTCCTCGATGAGCGAAATCCAGAACCGGTTTTTTCGGAGAATCGGATGAAAATCCGTGAAAAGGGACTTTGCAGCATCTAGTTGCCGGATAAAGGACGTAGAATGGGGCCCAAGAACTTACCAAAATAAGTTGAGGAATCCAATATTGCTGACTTGGAAGTAAAGTTTTGTCGTGTAGGGGGACACTTGACGATTTGAATGAATGTCCTAACGAGATTAGTAATCAAAGATGATGTTTCTCGAACATTTCAGAGTTGCCCGGCGACAGGAGCTTGATATAGGGACTTATCAGCAGAATCTCACGGGACTCAAGACTGTTTTGGAACTATCACTTGGTACAGCACGAAAACACTTCAAGGGAGTTGGCTGGCAAACGTGACTGACTCCGTCACAGGTCGGGGAAAGGCGGGATCACGTGGAGTGCGCACGAAGTGGGGTGAGGGGCTAATACACGGTTGCGCCACCAGAGAGCACTAGAGGCCGTCGTGTGAATCGGTCATGAGTCGACACCACTGCAGCGTCGTAGGATTTCTGAAAAATAATTTCAGTTTAAAATAACCAAACAATAAGATGAGCTTTAACACGTTCGTTGCGGAATTGTTGAGCTCGTTTGAGCAGCTGTGCGGAAGTCATCTGAAATAGGAACGCGCCAGGTGCGTGCGCCGCTTGTGGAATGAAATTCGAAGCGAGCTCCTAACCCAGTGCGGCTATAGCATGAGCTATTTACCTTGGAGTTAACTACTTGCACCGAAGTATTTCGTGTACTAAAGCGAAGCACTGAAAGAAATCTTGAGGCGAGAACACTGAAAACGATGCGAAATGGCAAGAAAACTCCAAACCAGTCCCCTATTTTGGACTTATTTTTTTGCATCTTAGCAACACCCCAGCTGACTCCTTCATAAGGTTCAAAGCTGGCGCGGGAAGTAGAAATATATTCCATTTCACTTTCTGGTATCCTAGAGGAGCGATCTGAAGGAAAGGCTGCCTTCACGCGCCAGGCGCGTGCGACGCACACAGATCGGAATTGAGCTCACGCGCTGAGCGCGTGACCCGCAGCAAACGTGTTAAGGAAGGAAGATATATTCTTGTTATGTCAAGAGTGCAGTGACAACATGACCCAACCCATTTTTCATATATTTACAGGAAACATGGAAGACTGATACTGTGTACTACAAAGGGGAAACGTAGAACATTTGAAGCAGCAGTGCCATACCCAACTTTGCAGGTTTCAGTATGAATAAACTGGTTAATTCCCTGTAAGTGTTTCAGCAAGTTAGCCTTTGTAGCGCCTAATTTTGGAAGGTTATTCTTCTAATAACTCGCATGTTTTCATGCGATTTGCCAATTTGCCCCAACATTTTTTTCTGGGCGTTTCATGATCTAGATCAAAAAACCGAAATGTCTACGTCTTTCCTCCCTTCTAAGTAAAATGAATTCGTAGAAACAAAAACTGAATTTATTTCTGGGGAGCTGGGGTGCCAGTTGACACGTTCTTACTTTTTTCGACGCTGAAACTGTTTAGACCAGACTTTTTTCTGTACTTTTTCCAAAATTGAAAGGACCTCAATGACAGGATTCCCTGAACAAAACTTTTTTAGAAATCATGGAAAATAGATCTTCCCATAAGACATATACTGTTAAAACCGTTGGGAAATGGTTTTATCCTTTCTATGGCAGTGAAGACGCGTGTGTATAAACGAAGAATCCATAAAACGTACCTGTTCTAATTAATCAGTTTATTGCACAAGTATCAAAGTACTTATAGATATCAGACAGGTAGGTGATCTACAAGTAAGAATCATGTTCAACATAAACGTCAAAAATTGACGACATTGATGTGACGATAACTCAAGAAAAATTCAATATTGGTGGTGGTATAGAGTAAAAAGCTTGTAGTCCGTTGATGTTAGGCAATTACATCGTTCAAAACTTCAGTGCTTTGAGCACTAATTCTGATTAAATAAACTAATAACACGGAGGAGAATGTATAAATTGATGAAAATGCGAAACAATAACAATTCTCTGGCAGAGGATACTACACATGGGACAAAAAATACAATAACAATGGGAGAATGATCCCTGGTTGCATCTAATATAGAAAGAAGAGAGAATAAAAACCAAGGCTAATAGTGAAAGTGAAGCAAGGATTTGCGAAAAACTCGTATTCATTCATTCGTTACGCAACAGAATGTTAGATACTTGCAAAACCTCATGGACGCAGGCGCAATGGACTGCAACTTGTATGGGGTAGAGAATTTTTTCTTAATTGCTGGTGTTTAGTGCCAAGAAAAGGCTGCCAGCGTGACGGAAAAAAATGGAGCAATGTGGTTCTTGGGAAGGGATCAACAAATGGGACAGCACGTATTCAAGCTGCACATTTGATAGAACCCACATTTCTGGAAGCATCCATCACAGCAATCTATCCAACTGGGAGAGGGGTGAGGTTTTGCTCTGACAGTCATCAGGGAGGCGTGAAATTACAGTAGTGGGGGGGGGGGGGGTTGGGAACAAGCACAATTAGCACTCTTGGATCTTTGGGATGTATAATACAGTGAAACCTGATTGGTGACATCACTGCTGATTAATTTTGGTGTTCCTGCGTTTTCTGGGTCTCAGCTGATTACCGTGAGACAATGTGAGGCTGCCTTATATTGAACCCACTACTGTGTGCCATCACGCCTTGCGATGTCTACCCCGCCGATGTCAGAGAATAGGAAGTTATTTTGCTATAGTTCGTTATTTGAACAAGAAAGATAGAAGAAATTCCTATTTAGCTGGGAGAAGTACTTTTGGAGGTTTTGATGTGTCTTTGGAAGTTCCTGACAATGTTTTCAAGGGTTGTTTTCTGCTATTTTGATGAACCACATGAACTAATAACCAAGTACACAAATTTTATTTAGGAGAGTGACTAAATAAAATGTTTGTACTTAGAGGGTAGTGCGTGGGCTGGGCGTGTGCTAGGTTCGTTAGTTATTAGCGGGCCTAAAAACCGGTATACCATTTTTTCCTTTGAAGGTTGATGTTGCAGACGTTACTTTGAAGGCTTCTTGAGGGCACCCATTGGACAGGTAAGCAATGTACGTGGTCAATAATTATTGCTCATACAGTCTATGCATAGTTTTGGTGTTGAGTTTGGCTTAAAAAATTGCCTGCTGTCCTGGACATGTTGTTTTTACCTCAGGGGTGATCGGGAACGAACTTAGAAACACTTTTTTCCTCACCAAAAATGCTAATAATTTGCCTGGCAATATAGAGAAGAATGTATAGAAATTTATCTTGCAGAAACCGACAGGATGCTACGGACCTAAATAAAAAAGAAGCCTCCACCATCTTAAACCGTTGGACGACGTGACTTGTGCTGTCAACGACATTCTAAATGGCAATCTAACGTACGATGCTGCTCATGTGGAACATGATGTTCCAAAACTGTCCTCCTTATCGAGTCATAGGTAGAAAAACTGATAGGTATTGATAAAATTGGGTCACGAAGGCCAACTGATTTGACAGCCTGAGCACAAATGGGGTATACATTTGCATGGCTGCAACAGGATTATTCCAACCAGTACACCATTGACGGTCCCACTCTTGAGCACAATAGGATGGCTGGTGACCCCTTCAATGGAGTACACTCCCTCATGGGCAAAAGTGTGTGCACGCCAGAGGGTATGTTAGTGGGGAAATTTCACTATCAATCTGGCAACAGCCGCAGGATCTACTACAGCACAGACTTGACCAGAGCCTGTTCTTGCAATAGGCGAGTGTGGCAGCGCAATATTGCACTGTTCATTAAGCTCATGGGTGTCACATGGATGCTTCCAGAACTACATAGAGACAATGAGCAATGTTATAGGTCAACCATTCCGGTTCTTCCAGTATTGGTAGCTGGTTTCCAATAGACTAGAATCCAATAGATTATGTTGATTATAAATGTCTCTCCTGCTCTTCAACACCCTTTTCTTACGTTTCTGTTTCTCTCAGAAAAAGAGATCCATCAAACTCAGTTCCATTACAACTGTGTCCATAAGGTTTGTATGAAGGGCTCATCTAAATTGTATTTTCTCCACCAAAAATGCAATGAAATCGTTCATTAAATGTATTTACACACTATTGACACAATATTGTGAATCTGTTAATTTCACTGGGATCTCAAAACTGTTACTGGGCTCACTTTTCACCATCTTGCCTTGTGTCAAGCACTAGAGGCCTATTTCAAATTCGATTACATCTTCAAATCGCTAGAATCACAGATACTTCCTAAAGGCGGGAAGCAGATTGACAGGACGGAGTGATATCATTATTTGGAACTGAACATCGTTCATCAATCATTTTTACTGCGTTTGAGCCTGAATAAAGATTACAATCGACAGACAAATCTTGATGCGGCAAAAACTCAATTGCTAAGACAATATCCAGAAACAAAACGTGAGCCGTGTATTCAATTTACTCTGGGTTTGAAGGGTACATCTTGACGATTAGAAAAGTTTACATCCTACTGCAAGCCAGTGGTTCACAGTGCAATAGAATTCCACAAACTTTAAACATTCATTCTGGACAATTAACATGATCAGTTGGACCAAAGAGATGGAATTTGAATCAAATGTAAACGACTGCAAGGTGAAATTTCACAGGCATGAATGGATCATTTACGCTTATCCGTGCGTGTATAATTTTAAAAAAACCAAGAACTGCCCTAAGAACACTGAAGGAGCGAGAATATACTTAGACAGGGTAGGGGTAAAGCTGACGATTTGGGCAAGGTGGTAGGATGGCAGGTGCAGGTGAAGTTGTGACAGCGTTGAAGTAGCAAGTGATAGACAGACTCAACTTAGTATTGCATCCAAAATTTCTCAATTTTAACAGACCCTTTAATGTTGCAGATTGAGGGCAACCAATCACCACTTCTAATCAACTAGAATTGCCTGTTCTCTAATTGCATGTATTTTCAAGTTCAAGCGTTTCCCTCTTCAAATTCAATCAATTATAATTAAGCTTGTGACCTTTTATCTTTCTTTTTCTGCCCTATTCAAACAAATAGAGCATTACCAATGTAGCGACTGGGACTGACGGAAGACCATCCAATGATGGCATTAGTGAGCAAAATGAACATACCTGCAGAGCTATCCGAGCTGTAGTGGACAAACATAAAACCTATGTGGGCTTTTGTGAGGCTACAAGACGCTTTGCTAACTTGAGAATGTCCCAAATGAAGAGACTTGGCAAGAATTAAATTTCCAGGCTTTACTGAACACCTCCAATCGATGTTGCACTTTTCTCCTTTGCAGGCGTCTACATTTTATTCGTGAACATTACAAAAATATTGAGAGAAATTCGGGAGAGCTGGATGCAAGTACGAAGAAGAGCAAAGCCACCACTCCAAGCTACAGTGATCAGTGACTCGAACCATTTTGTAAAAAATACTCAATACCGCTTATCCTTAAGTGTTGTGAGAGGCAGAGACGACACTCTCCTGGTCAATCAATACATCTAGAATCAAACTGACAGAAATGCAGCCACCAAGAACGAGTGCACAATTTTTACTGAACGTTTTACATGACAGCTAATACAAGTGATAACAAGAAAGAATCACAAACCAAAATAATACCAGAAATACACAGATTATTTGCACAAAACGCGCTTAAGCTGCAATGGATATGCCTAATCAACGTGAAAACAGAGGGCAATGTTGTGACTGGATAAGTTATTCTGGAAATCGTATAAAAATGACCATTTCCACGTATTTACACTGTTATATGTATTAATTTACACTTCATAGTGACAACTTGCGACCGAATTCATCCTGCTTATTAAAAAAAATCTACGCTCTTACAGTAAATAAATATCAGACCAAACTTTCTTTTCCATAGCAGCTAATGTTATCACTGAATTACATGGTGAAGTGTACTTTTAATGAAACTACATCCTATCAGGAACCTTGATGACGCTAGACAGTAGAAAAAGAAACAGTTAATTGACTACTAACTCCTTTTCAAGAGCTAAGGACAATACTTTCGAAAATTAAACTTTCGTAATTAGTTTAAACAGGTAAATCCTTCAATGGGTAACTAGAAACAGGTTAGCACGTAGGAAAGAGGTGCGTATGACACTCCCGACTTGAACACATTCAGAGGAGATGATTGGATGATGGCACTCAATAAACTATTTCCCATCTCGCAAAGGGCTTTAGGCGTTTTACCAATTTAGACTGACTCAACAAAGCGTGAGTCACAAAGTAGGGTGTTTGAATATGACGACATCGAACTAAACAAAACAGATGAATAGGTATTTCAATTAAATTCAAACACCGCAGGAGGTTCCTCCTTTCAAAAAGACCTAGAGGAACCTCCACTTTTAGTGCTACAAATGGGTTCTGACTGGATTTTGAGAATCTGACGAGAGAAATGTGATATGTCCCAATTCATTGGTTCCAATGAAGGCCAGGTAAGGGCATAATGACCTCTCTAGTAACCTTCCCGGTTATCCAAGGATTGCCTGCAGAACCAGTTGAACAAAATAGTGGTTGTAGGTTACCAACACCTTCCCATGATACGTCGAAAGGTAGGACTTTACAATGGAGAAGGGTTTTCTAGATTTCTTCAATCACGGTAGTAGTACTAAGAACAACGTAAAACCACAGCTCGAAATTAGGCAGAACATCGTGTAAATACGGACAAAAACAACAAAGGCAACTTATCAGAGTTGTTTCCGCATTCTGTTTGTCGAACGCATCACTACTGTTGATAAGATAACGCTAAGATACTGTTAAGACAACCTACTGAACATGAGAAAATTAAATGTGCTGCTTCTCGATCACAGAAATATAATAATACTGAAGGCAAGCTTAAGCACGAGGAAATTACTAGAAACAATACTCACGATTCAGATAATACACGTAACTAAGTCAAAAATACTCGCATAAAAACAAAAACTGAGAATTTTCTTTTAATTAAAAAACAATTACCACACCCTTGTGAGGATTCAAAGTCGACTGAGTAGGCTAATTGATCGCAAAATTCGGAGACCCAAATGCCTCTTGTGGCGTTCTCAAAATTAGGTATTCTAGTTGTTCCTCTTCTTATCTAATACGTAAAAAAATGAAAGGTAGATGGCACTTCCAGCATTGCCCCCATAATTGTTTCGATTGCGGGCTCTCAGCAGTTCAACTTTTTTGCGAGCTCGAGGGTTTGACGTCGTCCTCATTCTTCTTTCCTTCTTCAGGATCATCTTCTATAAAGAAAAGGTTTGGTTAAAAAAATGGAACTGGCAGACGACCGATGATCAGAAAAGTGAGTGAATTACCCGAAGATATCAACTTTTGGCAATTTCTCCCTCCAAAATAAACCCTAAGCTGCCACGTTAGTCTAAAACAATTTAATCAAAATATTTGCCAGTTGCATTCCGCTCCAAATGAGACCCACCAACCACCGCAGATTTCTTCCGTAATTTTGACTAAAAATTGGTTCGTTCATTCGAACCAATGAGACAAATGATGGTCACCAACGAGACAAATTGACTATTGCAAACTCGGAAAGACAATATTTTCGTAGAATTTTGCTAATAAAAGGAGCGATTGCCAGGAATGACTGCGGCAGGCATTTCAGAAATGTATTCTCATCAACATGACATTAAGGTTTCGCCATACAAATGCTGTAACAATAGTAATCACCAGAATCAAGGAACAGCTAATGTGTGTGCACTTCTCTTTCTCTCTTTCAGCTTCTGCCCCTTCTCTTCTTTTCCAATATTTTCATTATATGAGCAGTTTTTCTTTTTCCTTGAAAATACAAATACTTTTTTTTTTATTTTTATTTATTTTTTTTTTTTTTTTTTTTTAACGCCAGTTTTGGTTGGTTATTTCTTGAATAATCAACCCAAGTTCTTGATTTATTATTCCTTGAATGGCCAACCTAAGTATTCATGCATGAGTTTGTTCCCTCCGATTTACCCCAAAATATGACATTTCTTACATCAAGGAACTAAAGAGTCCGTTTGCCAGGGTGTTTCCTAACTGACTCCCGAGGGACATCAAAAGGCCCAACTGACTCCAGAACAGCGAAAATTGAAAGTCCCAACTGACTCCCTCGAGGAGGGTAGTTCTAACTGACTCCCGGTGAGAAAAAAAAAGGTGAAAGAGCCTAGCTGACTCCCTGAGTGTATAAAGGAGTGTTTTCCACAAAATTTCTTTCCCACTTGCAGGTGTGATTAAAAATTTGTGGTGTTGGTCGATGTTAGCAAACATTTCTTCAAGCCTACCTACCCTAATCAATAAAAATTACACTCTAAATAAATAAAATTCATTCGTCATCCTGAACTTCTTCTTGTTCGTCATCAAAGTGGGGTCAGAGTTTGGAGGACAGTTTCTTGACGAACTTGTAAATTGGATACCCTTCCCTTTGCTTATCAATGTATCTTAAAATCCATTTCTGTCCTCTAACAATTTCTGGTCTTGGCTGATGGACCTCACCGTTCTCAATGGACTGGAGTTTGGCGTACGTCTCAGTCTGTAGTTGTTTAAGGGCATCTACTGTGAGGTAAATTTTAGGATGAGGATGGTTGAATTCTTTGTTGTACCACGAATTAAAGGATTTGCAGGCGTTCGTGGTTAACGTTACCTCAGCTGACTTGGACGCCCAAAGAGCGGGAGGGTACTTAGCGTTTGACGACACGTAATTATCGTGCAGGTACTCAGCAAACAGTTGAAATTTTACAGTTTACGAAATCATCATCCTTGACCTGTCATTATCTCCGTGGAACTTGTACCGAGTTGGCTGGCTTCTCACCTCTTCCCAAACAAACGCCGCGTTTAAAACACTCCTTGTGATAAGGTTGTTGGAGCCTACTTCCCGAACAAATACGCATTTTCCTGGGAGTCAGTTGGGATCTGAGGGGTTTGCATTTTCGACGGGGCTGACGGCCTACGGGAGTCAGTTAGGTCTATCACGTTACCACGTCCTCTCACTTTTGATTCTTTGGGAGTCAGTTAGGTAACGCCCGTTTGCCATACGCCGTCCACGCTAATTTTGGTGCTTTTTGGCTTGAGTTGGTTCTCGAAACATCTCAGCCCGGTCCCATATTTGGGGAGGGTACGGGAGAAAATGTGTTTTTCGAATCTTAGCAAACTAGTCATGGGATGTGTAATTTGGGTACTAAATCCATCCCCGACCGATTGGCGGTTACTGGAGGAGGGTATAGGTCAAAATGGATACCTATCTGGAGTCCTGGACACTCCACACTCACTGTTTTCTCTTTGTCACTCTTGCTTGAATGAATAAATGGTCGTCACGGTACCGCGGGTGGGGGGAGCCCCTGGCCACAGAGGCAATGCTTCGGCAAAGCCTCACCGGTCAGCCTCCCCAATTGAGGTAGGAAACTACGGTCCGAAATAATGGACCGTTCGTGGTTGAGGCATACCCTAGCCAGAGGGCTTCACCCAATGAAGGTGCCTATAATGGGAAGGCATGTGCTGCATACATCCGTGTAGGATGTACCAATACAGACCGGCTCTGGGAGTTGAGATGCAACACTTGGGAACCAATCTGCTTAGGTGGTAGTACGAGCTAGAACGGACGAACTACCGCAAGCCGGTAATTGGGGGGAGTAGTTTCCTACTCTCTACCCAAGCCCTGCTGAATGAAGGGATAATCATTTCAGTCTGTTAAGACTGTATCCTCACTGCTTGCAGTGGGGGGAGAAGCGCAACCCGTTGGGGTGAGCTCTCCCTATAATTGTGGCTCATTTCCTTGCATGGGGTGAGAAACACATTGGACTCCAAAAATCAAAAAAATATCAAGACCATTATTGAACACTTCATACCTACTCAACTTCTTCCTCGAATCGGGTTAGCCCAAATAGATTATACGCCGTTGTCGAATTATTTACAGTGTAAATATTCGAATAACACCGTCCTGAGGACCAGTATCCGCGACCCCATGACGTCATCGTCCGAGTCTTCCAAAATAAACCTACCTTTAGTTGTGAGTTGGTCCATTTTCTCGGGCAAGTCCGACGTTGAAATGTGAGCATGTTCGCTCAGGATGTCAGGCAGAGCGTTCCTTCGCCCAACTCGCCCAGTACCAAGAAAGTCCTTCACAGGGTCTGTTCCGCTTTCTTCGGTTTGAGACATAAGTGTCAGCATCTTCAACACTGGAATCCCCAAAAAAATCCGTTATACAAATTGAAAAACAATAATTTTTACGTTATAAAAGCCGCACCAAATTAGGTAGGTACGCGCTACGTGTTGAATTTGAGTTTTAGAGTTTTAGTCAAACAACGTACAGACGATTTGGTTATAGTATGAATAATTCTAATTCTACAAGGAAACATATTTTTCCCTTCATTCGCGCCAAACTAATTTGAGGGGACTTCAACATCAAATGGGGTTCAATGATACGATGGATTGGGGACCCAGATCGTACTTGCATCGCTCGGTTGGCGACTTGCAGCAACGGCAGTTAATCCGACATTTCCAACGAATATTATGCTGTTTCACCGACCTTACCACCCGTTTTAAAGGAAATTATGTCGGATAAACTTACCCGAACGCTCAACTTAGCGAATTGGAATTTTGAACAGAAATCTGACAAAGTCGGCTTGGATTTCGTTCCTTTCACAATTAATAGGAACATTGACAGTAGCGAAAAAGCGCGCTTTTGTGATAACTTTGTGATAAATGATAATACCGTCATTAGTGCACTCTGGACAGAGACCAATACGCCCAACCTGGTTCATCCCACGGTATTAGAATTTCGGATTTTAACAGAGAATCAGGAGTTAAGAGAAGGGAAACTCATTTCATCTGATCAACAGGTTCATTGTGCCTTGAGTCTCAATCACCTCCACCAAAACTCAATCTTTTTGGTTTATTAATCAATAGATAATAACATTGTTTCCATGCCAGAGGTCGATCCCTCGGATTCACCATAAAATATGACATAGAGCGTTTCAAGATGTCTAGATCAACAATGCCACAAATCCATCCACAATGGTTTACTATCCATTGGAGCTGTGAGCGTGAGGTGTCCCGGAATCTAACCTAATCTAATCCCACAATCGATTTAGAGTCAATAACTGAGTGGAAAATTATACCTCACACGCCTTGATCTTCAAAAAATCTCGCATACCCATTTTCAAAAAGGTAGATAAGATACCAATTGCATTTATAGTCACCCCGGGTGGGAACCAATTAGTCCGCGACCCTTTTCAATAGATTCAGCGTGCAAAATGTGATGGAAAAGGCACATTTGCCCCCCCTTCCCCCCGAATTAGGGTCAATTGAACTGATAGGTTTCGAAGGCCAATTAAAAATGGAAACAGTTCCCTGGACAAAATTTGAAATTTTAAAACTTTCTAATACTGAAAATGGCGTGGAGGGCGGACGGAGATTTTGCCTTTTGGTTGGTTATTCCTTGAATAATCAACCTATTTTCTCATGCAAAAACAATCTCTCCGATTCGGCCATCACCATGGAAATACGCAAAAATGTCCGTCCATTAACCACACTGGTTTTTATAGTGGAAAATGTTCTAAAATTCTGGTGTAGGACCCGTTTCTGGCTCTAGTTGGTCCTCGAAACTTTTCAGCTCGATCGGACAAATTGGGGGGAGAAGAGAGGGGGAAGCGGCCATAATGTGTTTTTCGAAAAATGAATTTCGAGATTATCGGTGATTTAGGTGAATAGGGTATCATTTTAGACTAAATTTGTGAAGCTGAATCCAATGAGACGGGTCCCGAAACGATTGGCACCTATTGGAAAAGGTTATGGGATCTACCTATTTCGAAAGTTGGTTTTCGAGATTTCTGGTACCTGGGCGTGTGGGGTATTATTTTCCACTGAATTTTGGAGGTTGAATCGATTGGAATGAGTTTCCCTGGTCCAAGGAGTAACCAGCCCCCGCAAAGGAATTCACAGAGTTTTGATCTAGACATCATGAAATAATCCATCTCATTGGATTCAGCGTCCAAAAGTTAGTCGAAAATAATACCCCTCACTCCAAGACTTTTTGCATGAAAACAGAGGATGATTATTTACGGAATAACCAACCAAAATCGGGGAAAACAATGGGTGTGTAGTGTCCCGGACTCTTTCCTATCGAAAGCGAGCCGTGTCCCGGACTCCTAGATCGCAGAAAATCTCAACAACCCACTTCAAAATAGGTAGATAGATGCCCATTTCAAATCATAACCATTTTGACCCTTACCCACCCAAATTTGGTACGATTGGGCTGGAACGTTTCGAGGACCCACTATCGCCAGAAACGGGTCTTTGACCAAAATTTTAGATTTTTATAAAATTTTTCACTACCAAAATTGGCGTGGACGGCGGACGGACATTCGCTTATTTTGATCTAGACAACTTGAAGAGCCCAGAAAATATTTTTGGGCCAGATCGGAGATAACGTGTCCTCTAAAAAAAGTGTCTAAATTACGAGACCCTTCCGCAATGGGTTGAACTCAAAGATAAAATTCCTCCTACGAGCAATCATCTACTCGGTATGAATAAAATATCTTGAAAGATCGTCGAGCGACTTTCCCCAGTGACTCCAAATGACTCAGGCGTAACATCTAAGCACAAAAACAAAGCTTTGTATTTTCTGAATTGATGAGATAATCTTGGAGTGTGAAACCTTGAACCAAGAATCTTTCCTTGGAGGAATAAAAATACTTGGAAAGGACAGTTGCTTCAACTAGTTATCCCCGCCTACAGGCTGTCCTGAAAGAGTACATCACAACATCCATTGAAAAACAAGAATACAAAAAAAAAAGCGCACAATAGGTGATCAGAACCACGCGAAATTAGATTTCCTGCCACTTGGGCGCTGTTGGGAGACTAGAGGAGTTCAGGGAACACCAACATCCACCGCTGCTCGTCGACCGCGAAAAATTAGGGAAGAGCCTGGACGAGAGAATTCATAAATATTCAACCCCTACATCACCCTCGGCCCATGTAACGAAAAGAATTCATTAACCTACTGGCTGAGACACGATGTCTTAGAGTGAGCCGGTGTAGAAAACAATGGAGGCGCCACTTTTCGAATGAGCACCAATTTAAAAAATGCATCTTCTCTCGGCACTTGACCGAGGTGCGACGGAATACCGTTGATCTCACATACAAAGAGAACTAGGTTAGGGACGGAGAATTCGTAGTCTCAAAAAACGACTGAGCTTAAAGATGTTGAACCTCCTTTTCCTATTGGTTTCCTATTCATTGCTGGAATTAAACACTCTTAAACTTGTTAAAGAAAATTCCACTAAATCGCTTCAAATAGTAGAAATCACAATTGCAGGGACATGCATAGCTCCAAGAAAACTCATATTTAACAGGGGCGTAGATTCTATAAAAAGAAGGTAAAAAACGCTGCAAATTCATTCACAGGGGTTGGTTATTCCTCGGACCAGGAGCATCGATACTCATTCCAATCGATTCAGCGTCCAACATTTAGATGAAAATGATACCCCACCCGCCTAGGTACCAGAAATCTCGAAAACCAACTTTCGAAATAGGTGATGGATACCCGTAACCTCTTCCGATGGGCGCCAATCGTTCAGGGACCCATTTCATTGAATTCAGCGTCCCAAATTTAGTTGAAAATTATACCCCACACGCCTAGATCGCCATAATCCTCGAAAATTCATTTTTTGAAAAACACATTTTGCTTATCCGGCTGTTGTTTCAATAATACAGCACTTCAAACTGCTTTTGTGCTTGCAGTTTTCATCAACGTAGTACCGAATTCCCAGATATCTCTACTTTGACAAAACCTGCTCTAACACAGAGCTGTAAGTCATACATAGCTCCTGCTCTCGCTTCATTGAAATTGGTAAGAGCCCTTGCATGAAATATGTTACGTGAGGAACAAGCGGCAGCACAAATCTTGCTCCACAACGAAAACGAGAATAAGAGCCGGGGTTTATTAGACCTTGACAAAATCTGCTACATCCCTTAGAATCTTGCTGGAGTTCGTACAAAATTCACTAAGGTGGCCTGATTCACCAGAGGAAGGCTGCCCCTGCTGTCGCAAGACGAATTACAGTCTCAACTGGACATTTGAAGCGTTTGGGATCCCTGTTTCATGGCTTTCCCGTACAACCTACAGCGTGCGCCTGCTTATGGCAGCCCAGGATGGACCTCGTCGAGCAGCCAAGTTTTCCAGGGAGAATTTTGCCTGCTCTGAAAGGCCTACGAACCAACTCGCCGCTCCGCATTGCTTGCAGTCATCATTGGAAAGTTGCAGGCTGTGCGTAGCAATGCGGACATGATGTTTAAACTGACTGGCGGCTCTGCCACTGAGCATCATTGAACAGGCTGGAATAGGCTTTTAAGGGTGCCATCGCTAGAAAATAATAACCTAATTCGAGCCTCAAACGTTTCATCACTTGCTCTTTTTAAGAATCAACTCATTTTGAGCTGGATTGGAACCGTTTTCCAAGTATCAAGATATTTCATAATTAGTTTACCGTTGAAAATTTGATCATGCAGTATAACTCAAGATGAACACAGGAATGAACGAAGGAAGCATGTAGGCGAGCATTTGTTTCAGGGTAAGTAGTGAGTAGAATATAAATACCGAAATGATTTACTCCCAATATAATTAACGGATGAATTGGGGAAGGGGGGGGGGGGTCGTGGCCAGAAGCACGACCAATGGTTTGGATGATGAATCAATCAAATCTCCTGCCGCCTACGGCGAGAGGAAAGGCTGGCGATCAACGCTGGCATATGACGTCATCGTCGATAACATTGAACTCCTTGGTCTTAACTGGCCTGAATTGGCGATCCTCATGCGGCCGGGCTAACATTTGAACGGGGATGTTGGCTAATGAGTCAAATGGATAAAATCCAATAACCCACATCGAATCAGTCAATTGTAAAGATGCCTTTCGACTGATGGGAAGTACCCGACCGGATATGGAAAGTGAATTACACTCGTCAAGTATTGATTTTACTAACGACACTGAAGAAAGAGGTGGGAAGGGACTCCATTTTAAAATGTCTTATTTCTTTATCGTCAACACCAAGCTCAGCGTCAAACACCTTCGTTTCATCTGATTCCAAGCAAACATATTTTACGAAGTATCAAAGGGAAGTTTGAGACCAATCCTTTTCCTGTTAATGAACCGTATGTGTGCGCTCGACTAACAGGTATATCTTTTCTACGTTGTCTGTGCCATGAACAGATTTATCCCCCTCCCCATTCGCTAATTCATTAGCTTAATTTCTAATGTTCTGGATGGAAAACATCTATGAAATTTGCGTTCGAGGGAAAAATTGTATGTCATTAGGGAACCAACCTGTCGGGGCAAACTGAATTCCCAGCTTCGAAAGAGAACGAAATAATGTTCAATAAATTCAAAAAGCCTCAAATGTTTTTTTTTTTATTTTTTTTAACCTCTAAAATTGTATACTACTCACTTTCAGAAGCTGGCTTAACAATGACATGTCAATGTCAAAATAAAAGCGCAAATAGGAGAGGTTGACTCTTTGCATGAAAGCGTAGGTTGATTATTAGGTTGGTTCAAGGAATAACCAACGAAAATTGAGGGGACCGATCAGAGATGGTCGACCCTCAATGACCTTGAAATGCTGTTATTGGTTGATTATTCAAAGAATAGCCAACTAAAAAAATGACAGGCAGACTCCACAATAAGTATAGCTCTTTCAAATGGCTGCTCCTATGAAATGGAGGATCATCATTCATAGGTATGTGGGTTTTCCGGAAGGATGAGAACCTAAACTATGCAAATCGCCTGTATGGGTGAGTAAATCCAAACGTTGCACAACAAGAGATTGCCTATGCTGATGCAAGATGCCAAGCCATGAGGCACCGAAACAGATCAGCACAATGCCTCTTCCGTAGGAATATAGATATATGAATATGTAATGTATTTTATAAATCCATTCAATCAGCAGGAATGATCAGCAGCCCTGTGGCGTCAGGCGCAGATTCAGACGGAGTAAAAAAAAACTTGTTTGTTGATTACATGGGATATTGAGAGAGAGTCAAGCCAACTTCTGGGGGTGAAAAGGGAATTTCAAGGGTTTGTACAGGGTTTCAAGACGTCGATTTTACAACTCATTTGCAACAAAAAGTGTCTTGAGGACTTCATTTTACAGGCATCGTTTCCGAGTTATTCACGGTTCAGGATTTTTGTCGAGTTTTCGACCTGACGTCTCTGAAACGGCCACAAAACTCGAAATTTACAAGATAATCTCAAAATTCAGTAAACCGTAGGAAAGAGGGACAAATTTCCGTTCTGATGGGTTCCTCAAAGTCTCCACCAATTGAGACCTGGTATTCACTAATTCTGCCTTTAGTTGGGAAATGAAAACGTGAAACCTTGTCAACATTCAGCTGGGTAAATGGAGCCTTTTCCCCCAGAAAAATTACCGCTTCAACCGAGGACTAACTCCCCCAAAATACCAGTTTTCCAACGGCATATTCAAATTCATTTTCGTGGCATAATTTGAAGGTGAAAATGACGTTTCAAGTGGAAAAACAGCAAATGTTTCCCAAAATCATAGTTTCCTCGTGAAAGTACCGGATACCACGAACTTGAAAGGTACGTGCCGACAATTACTATCACAATACAATACTCCCAAGCATCTGATCGTTTCTTATGTGAATTCTTGAACATAAAGTAGAGGTCGGGGCACGGCTTGGTGACAGAGGGTCGTCTGGACCTCGGTCACTGCTGCTCAAATAATGAAGGACTGATTTTTTTCGCACAAATCTCAGATTATATGCCTTTGATGATTCCTGAGCCTGACCCATCTTGAGGATACAAAATTATATGTATTCGCTCACTCGCTCCCGCAAAGAGTACGTTCAGTGCCCCAGATTGTACCATGATGGTCTATAGTAGTAAAGTAAACAAGGACTTTCACCTTGGATTTTCGTCCGACTACCTTGGTCAGGACGTCGTCAGCCGTCCACCAAAGAGGATCGTAAATTAAACTGACGATTTCGCTCGTGGCTACTTATTGCCTCGCCCCCTTGAGTGAAGAGGACGAATATGAGGGTCAAGACAAATAGTTAAGTTGCTCTAGCCAGGATTCGAGCCCTGGCCACTCGGATTACCACACCCGTGGTAATTGCTGGCTTTGCCGAATGGCGAATGTCGACGACGTCGGTTTGGCATCGGCATGCGGCAATGCCCATCGGCACAGTGCGGCACAAGCCGGCTATGCGTCCACACTTGCCGCTCGGCAATGCCGATCTATGCCGATGGCGGCTGTACGGCAATGCCGACTGGCTTTGCCAAATGGCGAATGTCGACTGCAAATTCTGCACTTCGGCCTTCGACACACGTGGCTAACTGGGTGTCAGTGTACGCTGAGATGTCTTCTAACGATGATGTGTTGTAAGCAGCTGCATTAGTTGTTATTGTTGGTGCAACAGAACGACCAAAGTTACCCCGGAGGTTTTGGATTCACCCGAGTTTAAAAAGCCGTAATAGGTACAGTACCTACTTAATGATTTAATAATGGATGATGCTGACATATTAAACTTAGAATACAGAGTTGATGCTGGGTTTAGAAATTGTTTTCGAATGACATGAACCGATTTTGAACATTTACTTAACAAGATTGGACCACAAATAACAAAGAAAAACACGACATTCAGACAAGGCCACTCGGCTTCCTTTGATCTAGACCGACAACCCGTCGGTTTGGCATCGGCATGCGGCAATGCCCATCGGCACAGTGCGGCACAAGCCGGCTATGCGTCCACACTTGCCGCTCGGCAATGCCGATCGGCATAGTGGGGATGCGGCTTTATATGCAAAGACCACTCTCAGAGCGATCGCCCTCCAACTCAAACATTGGGCGCTGGACGTTCGAAGGTCGGCTAGACGATGCCACCAGTCACCAAGTGTCCAAGTCCAACATTAGATGGTGTTGGTAGCATCGTGTAGCACCAGCTTCTTAAATTTGTTTCCCCCTAAAAGCAGCCAAAACCTAATCAAACCTAAACGTTTCAAATTACCTGAAATGTAATCTTGCTATGTCAAAAGGTTCGAGGGAAACATGTTCACGACGCAGTGTTTAGGATTTATAACACATGAACTAAAAAAAGTCGATCAATTTCATGTTTTTTTTTTTTTTTTTTTTTTTTTTTTTTTTTTTTTTAATGCTCAGACAGTTCTATTGTATTTGAAGATGCCAAGTCAGTTAGACATCATTGCTTGCTAGGTGACCTAACAACACAAAATAAACTGGATAATTGAACGCAAATCTTTAGAGATTTGATTAATATAAATATTAATCAAAATATTAATGAAAATAGAGCTGGTACGAAGGTAGTATTACCTTTTTTTTTAAAAAAGTATATGCTTAATTTAATAAAATCGTCGTTTTTTTAACAAAGGACGGACGTTTGACCAATTTTTGTTCAATCTTCAAACATTATCTAAAGAACGTGGACAGACGGTGGATGCGAGGTGAAATTATTTTTATTAATTAGAGCGGCTGATACGAATTGTTAGGTACTAGGGGAAATCGATACTATCGAGGATTATATACTTTATCGAGGGACGGAAAAAGATTATTTTCTAACTACCTATATCAACATTATCATAAACATCGCTTTGTATGACTTAATGCGCATCTGAAGATGCTGTTCTATTCGTACTGAAGCAAGCAGGACAATCTAATTTATCTTTACGATAGTTTAATTTGATCAGAAAACCTGCCTACGGAAACAAGCAAACATGCTGATTAGCGGAAATAATGCGGCAATGCAGGTCACATCAGATTTACCACCACCAAAAGGAATGACAACAAACGCATCTTATGTACTACCTGATTCTCGAGAAAAGCGCTTAGGCTTCAATATTCTGCGCTTAGGCGCGATTGACGTTGATTTGGTCATCGTAAGGGATACCTGAGACGGCGAAATAAACAAATTGTGAACAGTCAGGAGAAAAATATCAAAAACCAATCAGAAATAAAATTAGATGATCGATGATGGCAATGGGTTCTGACGTACGCAGAAGCATCTTCGTACACAGGTACTTCACACGAACAACATTCTACACAACAACAATTTAACTCGGTCGGGAGTAGAGTTGTCAGATAGAGGTTAATTTAAAGTACCTTACTGCATTTCAAACGTTAAATTAAAACAATACTATGCACCCTGTTCCAAAAAATTGAAAAGGGGTGCTCTGGAGAGTATGAACCTTTGAATCAAAGTAGTTAATTTTACAAATATTAAGGAAAATTCCGTGACGATAGCATTCAGAGTTTTCCTTCTTGCACCAGTTAAGACAACCCAAATGAGGTCTGCCTTGATTTCTGAGTTATCACTATCATTGGTTTCAAAAATGCATGTGGCTGTGCTAATATGTGAGATGGAGACGGGTTCCTGACCAAAATATCAGATTTTGGTTGGTTATTCCTTGAATAATCAACCTATGTTTTCATGCAAAAAGTAAATCTCTCCGAATAGGCCCAAAATTTCTTTCTGGACGTTTCAAGGTGTCTAGATCATAAAACCATTAGCCTCGTACGCTGTACGGCGTCCGCGCCGTTTTTGGTGGTAGACAATTTTCTAAAAATCTGAAATTTGGGTCAGGGGTCTGTCCTCGGCCTAGGACGGTCCTCGAAACTTTTCAGCCCGATCGAACCAAATTTGGGTGGGGTAGGGGTGAAAATGTGTTTTATGAAAAATGGATTTTCGAGATTTTGGGCGATCTAGGCGAGTGGGGTATCATTTTCCACTAAATTTTGGACGCTGAATCCAATGAAATGGGTTCCAGAACGATTGCCACTCACTGGAAGAAGTTATGGGTCAAATTGGGTATATATTACCCATTTTGAATATGTGTTTCTGAGATTTCTGGTACCTAGGCGTGTGGGGCATGATTTTCCGCTAAATCTTGGACGCTGAATCCAATGAAGTGGGCCCCAGAACGATTGGCACCCACTGGAAGATGTTATGGGTCAAATAACGTCTTCTTTGTCCTTATCGGCGATCCACTCCGGACTCAAACATGCGCGGCTCAAAGATGATGAGAACAGTATTATGCACGTACATACAGGAGATGACAGATGACCTCCTCAAAGCACAGTCACAGCGAAGACACGTTTGAATAACGAAATAGTTTCTCATCTAGCAATACACATACATTAAGTACACGCGATGGCGCGTCTACAACACGGATTCAAGTGACATTGCAACATAAGATTCGACAGACGCCCATACCAGTCAACCAGTGCAGAGCTCGACAGATAATTCATTCTATTTACAAGCAATATGGTGTTGTCCAGAAGTGACTCCTAAGCTGCCAATCAACTTCGACAGACATACATAGCTGGGCCAAGAAGCCAATCGATTGAACAATAAGCGTTTTCTGTTATGATGAGCAACTCTAGTCTGGTGTAGACATTAGCAGACAAGACAAATCAGGAACAGATAAGTAATGATGTGATCTTACCAGAGGACTACTTCATTGATTATACGGCGAAAGTACGTCGAAGAGATCAGCGAGCGGTAACATACGGGCCTGCAACAATGTAGAGACCGAGTTATTTCAACGAGAAGTGTAAAGTTGACAAATCAACTGAAAGTCCGATGAATCAGATAGTGAAAAGGCGAGTAGACTGGGCTCTATGAGCAAAGTCCCGAGGGTCAACGAGCTGCCGAACAAATAACCGAAAGAGACGAAAATCGTTTTTACTCACAAATGCCTAGTCCATTTCGAATCGGGCAGGGATGTGATGGGACTAATCAAACTTTCCCGATTAACCGAATGACCCTCCAAACCCCTTAGTGACAATAAGCACCCGAACCAGACTCAGACACAGCACAGCTGCAGCTCAGAATTGAGATTGAGAATGACCATCAACGTTCGATTATATCGAAACATCGATGTTAAACCTCCCGACATTATCGGAAGATCGATGTTTTAGAAGCCAATGACGATGTGTTGGTGTTGTGTATTGCTTCGAAATTAGCGATTTCTGCTCGGTTGGTTGTGCCTATGCTCGTTTTAGTTCATTTAGTATATTTAACATCCATTGCCAATCCAGAATTAATATTTTGACAAAATGCAAACATAAGTTAGGAATAAGAAGTTGTGCTCATCTTCCCCTGATATTCATGTTATAAGTTCGATGTTTATTCTATATCGATAGGTAAGGTTCACTAGCGACCCTAGACTCAGCTGCAGCATTGAATAAATCAAAAACACTGCAAATTCTTTCACATGGGTTGGTTATTCCTCGGACCAGGCGCATGGAGACTCATTTCTTCAACATGGGGAAGATGGAAAAAGTGGTGGGTCCCGGAAGAAAGGGAAGGAAAGGCAGTGATATGGTGAGGTGATCTCTTCCAAAGAGTCTTTATTTACGTCATTTGAGAGGTTGTGATCCATAGTTGAAAATTATTTTTACTAAAGACGTTCAGAGGTGAATTCCTGGAAACAAAAATCTATAATTCGCACGTTTCGTTGGTAAGTAATAAGAATGAACTGCTCGTGCTCACATTACAAGTACACCTACAATGAAATTTCATGTTTGAAGTAGGCATTGACCCTGCAAACCCAAACTTACTACTGACCATGGAAGAAATCATTCTCTCTTGAAGAATTTTGAATGCTACTGACACTGGAATTCAATAGAGATGTGCCGATAAGAACAGAACAGGTATATTGGAACAGGTATCGGTTTGGAACAGCTCCGTTCCGGAACAGTCTGGTGGAATAGCCTGTTCCAACTGCTCCGAGCATAATTAGTGACAGACGATCACAACTGATACCCAGCAAAGTCAATGAAATTGTGTTCTTAAATGCTAACCATAAGATGATTTAATAACTGTCACTACGGTCAGATTTATTTTTTTATGATTTTGAACAAGACCTAATTAAGTTTGAATAATTTGACCTAAAAAATTTAACATAATTATAACAATTTCTAATTTATTTTATTGTTTTAATTCAACTTTCCCAAAATAACTTTTAGGTATATAATTTTTAGTATTAAATTAGTATGTTATACGGGCATTGGCGTGAATTACCTTGCTGTTATAAAGTGTTCCGCAACAGAAAATAGGATAGAGATGTTTTCGAGTATTTTAATACGAATTACTTGGTGCTATAAAGTGTTTTGTAACAGAGAACAGGATAGAGACGCAACAGCATCGTCGGAGTCGTCAGACTCGCAGAACAGTCACATGACACCCCGTGGAACTGACTGTTCCAAACTGTTCCGCCGGAACAGGTATATGAGACTAGTCTCAGCGCGGAGCAGTCTCATGTGGAACTGCTCCACAAGTTAAGCTAGTACGGCACATCTCTAGTTTGGAACAGGCTATTCCACCTGACTGTTCCGGAACGAAACTGTTCCAAACAGATACCTGCTCCAATATACCTGTTATCTGTAACAGAGAACAGGATTGAGACGCAACAGCATCGGCGGAGTCGTCAGACTCGCAGAACAGTCACATAAGACCCCGTGGAACTGACTGTTCCAAACTGTTCCGCCGGAACAGGTATATGAGACTAGTCTCAGTGGAACATGTGGAACTGCTCCACAAGATAAGCTAGTACGGCACATTTCTAGTTTGGAACAGTTGGAACAGGCTATTCCACCTGAGTTCCGGAACGAAACTGTTACAAACAGATACCTGTTCCAATATACCTGTTCTGTTCTTTTCGGCACATCTCTAGGGTCTAGCCGGTCGTGCACAAGACACATGTTACCTCCACTGTGAACTCGAGACAACCAACGATGTCATTCAACATCAACAACAGAGGTGATAGACGTTAACGTGAGATAACTACTATTTCAACAATATTGACAAACAGAAAAACCAGTTTACTTGTTGAAAAAGCTTCTTGTTGTAGTGTGCATTACTAGTCAGTTCAGGGCTAAATTATTTGAAAAATCTAAAATTACCCCATTTATACGATTAATATAAGCTGTCAGTTGTCAGATTCAAACTTTTATGGCAAGTTGTCTACACTCATCGCCTCCTTCCGATTAATAAAGAGGTATTTGAATAAATATCATTGATTTTCCAATCAGAAGTATGAACTTGAGTAAGTGCCTTTTCCACGTACCTAATAAATACTCTCCAAAGACGATTCCTCTCTTAACATGATATATTGCATAATTATTGCATTTATTGCCCTGTTGGTTTGTTGTGCTGACCTGACGTGGCCCAAACTACCAGGCCGAGAATCCTCTGATTTTCTGGTACTAGGCGTGCGGGGTATCATTTTCCTCTAAACTTTAAATGCTGAATCGATTGAAATGAGTCTCAATGCGCCTGGTCCGAGGGTTAGATTAGATTAGATTAGTTACACAGGGGTAAAGGGGGCGTCCATCACCGTGCCCGCCCTCCGCACTTAGACCTAGTGGCCCATTGTGCTAACCCCTGGAGCTCATCTTGGCCAAAGTTCTCGACTAGGTCCAGCAGAGCTCCGACCAGGTTCTCCTGGTTGAGGAAGTCCCCTCGGTCCTAAGTCCCGAAGGTTCTGAAACGCCTGTGTTCCAGGGCAGGACAATTGAAGACGATGTGAGACGCTGTCTCCTCGTCTTCGCCACAGAATCTACAGTCAGGGCTACCATTGCGCACCCCAATCCTGCAGAGATGCCTCCTGAAGTCCCCGAGTCCTAGTCCGAGTAAATAAGCTTGGTCCGAGGGTTAACCAAACCCTTGTGCAGCGTTTTTTCTTCTGTCAACGATTTCCTTGTCTCCGTTCGCTGCTGCAAGAACTCCGACCCTAGAATTGTGATCGGAATCTACTTAGGTGATGCGTAGAGCATGATATTCTGAAGACTCAATTCTTCAATTACATTTTTCAATACATTCATTCTCACGACACCAAGAATCTCACAAAAAACTGCGTGTTGGGATTCAGAATTTTGAATATGTGAATGAAAACTGGCTGTTGCTAACAGGAGAGCAAGGCTGGCAAAGTATAGTCGGGCTTGAGACGGTTCAAAACGGGCATCGTCATCCCACAATATCCTGTAGAAGTACCTATGTAAAAAAAATAAATAATTTGCAGGATTTTTATCATCACGTATCTGTCCAGTGCAGACGCCTGAGTTGGTTACTTCCTGGCGGCTTTACGAATTCAATGACAGTTGAACATGAGACGAAACCAAAGGCAGCAACGAGGGCTGGAACTGGGAGTTCTTCTCTTAATTGGCGAAATACTTAACGTCGGCTACGATGCTATACCACCGGTGACGTTGTTGACGATTGCTGGGCAGGTTTGTACGCGCTGATTCCATTTCTATCCACAGATGTTTGCTTTTATGTGTCGCCAAGCTTTGCTAATGCCCTTCATCATTTCGCAGGCTTTGCTTTACGTTGGCGTCATCGACGTACCCTGGGATAAGTACGATGTGTGTATTAGCGGCAGGAAGGTCCTGTACCAGCGAGATTATAAGACTTTATTTCTATCGACGATCGAACACGCTGATGACATGCATCTATATTACAACATGATCAGCTACCTGGTCAAAGGGCGGACCCTCGAGTACAAATACGGGAGCGCCAATTTCGCCTTGCTTCTAGTCCTTCTCTCCACAATGACTTCGCTCTTGTACGTGGCCCTGGCTCACGTATCGTGTGAAGTGTTGGGGAACAAGTATGCCATGTCCTCGTGCGCCATCGGGTTCTCGGGTTAGTTTCACAAGAATACTCAAGATCATGCCATGCGTGATTCAAAACTATCATCATTGAATTAGATAGGGATTCGCTTTTTATCTGCGACCACCATTTTTAAGATTCGTATGGATCTGGGATTGATTGCGAGTGTGTACGTGTGTCCTGAATGTGGGAAGAATATGTCTCTCGGACCTTGTCCTTAAAGCAAGATAGGTTTGAGTGGGTCTGCAGGACGAAAGGTGCTCCTTCCTATCGAGTGAAACAGAGTGTTCGTTCGGGATCTTACTTCGAGCATAGCAGGATGTCAATTCCTGACATCCTGCTACTAAACAAAGCTATCGATTATCTCTCTTGACAGGACATATCGATATATTAGGGCGCCATGACAGGGGCCCCTGACAGTGCATATTTACCTACTAAATTTATTTTACTTCACCATTTTCTGGCCACCATCTGAATCTCTAACTGGTGAAAGGTACCCATGACCAATGTGTGATTTTATTCCAACATTTTGGTGGTTGGCTATCCAAAGTACCAGCATTGAGGGTTTAGGGTTAGGTTTTGATAAATGGGTAATGAAGGCTGCGCATGCGCAGTGCAAGCCTGCAGCAAGGAGTTTGTCAAAATGGCCATTAGTAGAGTAGTAAGGGAAGACAGATCTAGTTGAGCACATGAATGAGCTGCTGTCTGTTTCCGAGCTGATTGCTGTCTTTATTTATATTATTTTCTCCCAAGTTTGTCACTCGACATCGACAATGTTTCTTATAACCGGTTCCTAATCACAGTTACTCACTTGTATCACAACTCAGGACTTATCCGCCTTTCACCAGAATAAATTTCAGGTTGGGTAAAATGGAAAAAAAAAAGCATTTTTATTGGAAATCGGTCTTCACTCGATGTCAGGAATCGTTTGTAACTCCATAGGGTCTTAAAGAAGCGTTTTGTTTAGAAGCGCCGCAAGATGTAACAGAGTTACTCTTTATCTGTGCTGTACAATGGTGGATCTCGGACTTCAACCTAGCTCGGGCAAAAAACTGAAAATGGCCCCAGGAGCCGAAGGTGATAAATAACAGTGGGCCATTGGGAGGGTGAGGTTTTAGTGGATTGGACTTCCACATAACTAGAGGAGGCCGACCCTAGTATCTAACCACGAGGCATTACACCTAGCCTCAAAAGATTTCCTCATCTTAAAAAAAAAAAAAAAACCCTAGCAGCTTAAGAGCAGACGAAAAACCAGTCTGGCCATCCTAACCAAAATGCTGCAAATCCTTCCACAGTGATTTATTATTCCTTAGAGCACAAGTGTACGAGGAGAGCATTGTGTGTATAGGAGCGGTATTCATAATCCTTACTTAGTTGAAAGGAAATGCTTGAGTGAACGTGTGAGGCGGCCTAGGGCAATTCAGCGATTCACTGCATTGGACTCATTGCAATCGATTCAGCGTCTAACCAGCCTCAATTCAGCCTAACATTTATTCAGTGGTAAATGACACCCCACTCGCCTAGGCCCCCAAAAATCACTATTACTCATTCTTTAGTATAAGGCTTAAGTATGGCTTTAGTGAATTGAATTGTCCGCCGTCCATGCCGTTTTAATTGTGTAAAATGTTCTAAAATTTTGATATTTTGGTTGGAGACCCCTTTCCGGCTTTAGTTTGTCCTGGAAACAATTCGAAACGAATTCGGCCCAATCGGCTCACATTTTGGGAGTGTTTTGGGTCTTTTTGGAAACTAGGTATGTGGGGTTTTCCACTAACTTTTTGGCGCTGAATCGATTGGAATGAGTCCGCGACACTCCACGATTTTTTCCCCTCAGTCTTGCTCTAAAGAGTGATCAAACGTTGTTAAATAATTTGTTTATTCATGTTAATATACCTGCCCCCGCAGTATTGTTCAGCGATCCGGTTGCAATTTTGTATTCAACGAGAATTCAGGCTTCCTAGGAGGCTTTGGTCTTTGAAATTATGCGATTACGCTGTTTCCATAGAGTCACCACCACTGTAGTAGTAAGTTTGAAACAGCCAGCCGTTTGAGGGATATTCCACGAGCAAAATTTACCTGAGGGTTTAGGCTCCTGTTGAGAGTATAAAATACTTGGCAACTCGTCCGAATTTTGGATGTTTTCTTCAAGTGGACGTTGTCGAACTATTACGTTCAATGATACATTCATGAAGTATTTATTCTTATGCCGATCTATCCGTCTCCAGGTGTTATCTTCGCTCTTAAACTGCTCACGACAATGGAGAATCCGATCGGACACACTTACATCCAAGGCTTCAGGGTCCCCGTCAAGTACGCGGCGTGGGCGGAGCTTCTGGCGATACACGTCCTGGTGCCCAACGCTTCCTTCATGGGACATCTCGCTGGTATACTCGCTGGCCTCGTCTACTACAAAACTCCTCTTCGTTACATTGTGGATACACTGATCTCCAATTTCACAGGTTAGGGGCAATGATAATGAGGGTAAATGATATGGTGACCCTATTCGGGTCAAGACCTCGAAGAGCACATGAGTCTGGAGGGCACGCCTGGAGGAGCATGACACAGAATGACGCCTATAGTATTCCATTCTGTAGCCCACCACCGATGTCTAGGGAAGATGCTGGCCGCCGCTATTTATACATCTTGTTTGAAATATTTTTCGACACGCTGGTCAAGAACAAGCTGAATGAGTTGGTCCTGCGGCGTTGTATACCGCTGTTATTAACTTATATATTATTAGAGCCCGTATCATCCTCCCTACGGGACATGCGAGATGATGACCTCAGTCTTTAAATTAAGGCCTACATCCTAAAAACCAACCCTTGGTCTTTCAAACAAGATCCAAATTAAAGCCCTATTCGAAGGGTTTACAACGGAGGTATTGTAGAATTGAGTCGTGTAATGGACGCTCAGAGTTTCATTGGAGGTACTCACGGTTCAAAAACTTGATTATTTTGGCCATGGTTGTTTCTACCAAAGGTTAGTGAAAGGTAAACTGATGTGAGATCCCAGGTTTTTTCAACATGGGGAAAATGAAAAAAGTGGGTGTGGCGGTCCCGGACCAATTCTAATAGATTCAGCGTCCAAAATATAGAGGAAAATGATACTTCACACGCCCAGGTACCAGAAATCTCGAAAATACACATTCAAAATGGGTTAATCGGTACCCATTTTGACCCATAACCTCATCCAGAGGGCGCCAATTGTTCCGGGATCCATTTCATTGGGTTCAATGTCCAAAATTTAGTGGAAAATGATACCCCACACGCCTAGGTACCGGAAATCTTGAAAACACATATATAAGATAGGTAGGATACAGTGTAATATAGATACCCATTTTGACCCATAACTTCTTCCAGTGGGTGCCAAATGCCCCAATTGTTCCCAATTGTTCCGGGGCCCATTTTATTGGATTCAGCGTCCAAAATTTAGAGGAAAATGATACCCTACTCGCCTAGATCGCCAAAAATCTCGAAAATCCATTTTTCGAAATACACATTTTGACCCCTACCCCGTCCAAATTTGGTCCGATTGGGCTGAAAAGTTTCGAGGACTTACGAGAGCTGGGAACAGACCCCCTGGCCCAAATTTCAGATTTTTAGAAAATTTTCTACTACCAAAAGAAGCGCGGACGGCGGACGGTCATTGAATTGATCTTAGTAGATACATTTGAACATTGAAACAAGTAATGTGGGTCCCTTTTTTTAAGATAGTTTCGCACTTAGATACTTTATCGTGATGCGCGTGTGATTACTGGTCGACAGGCAATCTACTCGTTCATTTCTGAATTTTTACCTGAAATACATCATTGTCGTTTTCTCTCTTCAGGCCACCCGATCCGCCACGGTGCGACTGCCAGCTATTCGAGAACGTTCCAAGAAGATTATGACGACTATGGGTTCCAAGGACCAAACTTCGGCTCAGGGTTCCGTCGGCCTTTTAGACAACCAGGATGGCAGTTCTAAATTCGAACAAACAGCTTTACTGATCCTCCGTGTCCATTATTTATACAGTACAATAGGTTTTGAAAGCTGGAAAGAGAAAATGTGAGAAGTATATATTTATTTTCTGTACGCTTAACTATGGTTTGCTGACAAGACTTGGACGTATAAACTTTGGTACGTGTTTTGGAACGCAATTATAAACCATTGTGGTGAAATTAACTATGTTGATTTGTAATTGTATGCCCCTGGCGGAAGAGGCATTTCTTCTAGAAAATTACGCTGTTCGAAGATTTGTGGTAAACTGGACTTTTGTCCGAACAGAATTTGAGCAAAATGTACCCGATCCCCCCATGGAGGTGATTATTTGGAAGCATTGAAAATACACGCTGGTATTCCACAAAGAAGTTCACTAGGTTCACTTGCATACGCCATGTTGCCAGGGATGTGCCAGAAAGAAATGAGAACACGCTGGGCATAGTTTGCAGATGATTTTGCTGTTAGCGAATCGACCCACGAGACGATACCAAACTTGAGGAATATATTTCACGTTGCCAAAACTGATAAAAGAAATGACGAATCAAGATTTCACGTCATCTTCATCAAACAAAGGTAAGCTGGACTCTATCCCAGTCCATCTCAATGGCAAAGTCATACCACACGCAAGTCGTTCTAGGTACCATTGAATGACATGCTAGATGGCCAAAAAGACGCCAAATGCGGTGGATGTTGCACGTCAAAAAAGCAAAATTGGTCCTCGAGTTCCGAAAAAATTGCTTCGCTTCATGGGTCGGCAACCCAGAACAAATTAACCCTACAGAACAAAGTTCTAAGCCAGTTTGGACTTATAGAGCGCAGTTGTGGGGCTGCCCTGCTCAGAGCGACCGGGACATCATTCAGCGTTTTCAAAATAATCTGCTGAGATGCTGCGTAAGTGGACATCGGTCCTCAAGAGATGGCTAAAAGGTCATGTCAATGAAGAAGCTTTCCAGCAGCTTAAAGTTGACGACCATTTCAGAGGGCTCACATTAAAAGCCTCATTATCTGCGATTCTTTCTGTCTGCGTTTTCAACCTCTCCGGTTCGCTCCAAAATTTGACAGTCTGCGTTTCAAGATGTCTAGAACAACATTTTGTTCTATAAAAAGCCAAGCAATAGGATACTTGTTGAAGAATCTTACCAAGTATCTAAACTGTCACCACGAAATTTATCTATTCGTCGTATCAATGAATAATTGCTTGTTGCGATAAAAAAATGTTTTTAATTGAGGCGTAGGGAGTTTTTTCCAACACGTCTGAGGTCAGACCGACGTCTGTTGTGACAGAGGGAGGAATTTCAGGAGGCCCCAGGCTACTGGAATGAGTAGGTTGAATTTTTATTGGGTGGCCTGGTCAACGTTTCTTCTCCTGTGCTGTACTTCCTGATCCTGAAAGATGAATTAGAAGCGAACCCAATCAGACCGTGGTTATGCGTGACTCCTCGACAAATAATGTCTTTTATATGTTTCGGATGGCAGCGTTGTCACTTGGATGAACTCATCACGTCAGTTGGATTGCTCTGGACTCTGAGGTGTACCACTATTTCGTCTAAAAACTACGGTACGCGTTTTGCCGTGTACCTTTCATTGTTGAGCACCAGATCCTCATTGGTGGCGTCCCAGTGGGATTAATCTTCTTCAGAGAGAATCAGGAACGCATCAGTCTTACCTCACATATTTGGTGCGGAGGGCGAGTCTTCGATGTGAAGACGTCATTGTTCGTAGTACTTCTGAGTAGTTGGCTTGGCCTAAGATTATAGAAAAGGCGAGTTATTACACTATTGTAGTTGCATTGCCTAACGGAATCAACCCAAAACGCTGGACTTCACTTTCTCGCCTATTCTTCGGGCATAAATTCTGATAATTTGTCTTTCTTGTTGACATCTCTAGCAATCTGTACTCGGTTTTCATCTTCCGGTCACACTTTGAGGCCTTCGACATAGCTGATTACCCTAGAAACTTACAAGATTTTTATCGTGCTGGAAACTCCTTTTTACAGGCGTCTCGTCCAAACAGCTCTAGACCCCAATACCTCAAGATAACTGAGATTTCGGACATGGAGGAGCCTGATTCTCTTTGGTGGCCAAACAATGGCGAAATCAACATGATCGATATCTTCTAAATCGTTATACTATGCCGTCATGGATCTTTTCCGATATTTCAGTTCATTTTACATAAATAATTGGTTCCAATTATGTCCAATTTTCGATGAAGTTTGCATTCACAGATCTACGCTGGGAGGCCAAAAGGTGGTGAATCTCGTCGATTCCTACCTGTGGCGCCACATAAATTTGCAAAGGTAGAAATTTGAGGATAATAGATTGCAAGTTATTTATAGTTTTACATTTTCTCCACCAGCTCTAAATCAATGTAAGCTCCCGTTGTCGAGTCAAATAAATTCAGACATCGATAGGCAATAAAGAAATTACCTACGTTACCAATAAGGGTAAAAATCACGAATATGACCTCTGATATCATCAATGAAGGAAGGAGTATCCTTAGTAGAATACTATTTTTTGGCTCAGCGCGGTTGAGCGAAGAATACATTGAGAACTGCTTACTAGCATGGTTAAGCAAGGACCTAGTATTTCGTCTGATCAGCTTATCTCAAAAGGAGAACTTTCCTGGAGGAGCTACTCACGGATGTAGGATTGTGGCGTGAAAAAGGTTTCGTTAGGTCGCCAGTGTTAGGTAGGATCTTTACCTCGAAACGCCTTTAAATTGTACTATTATTCTATGCGTTCCAAGAATTTTGAATTCTATTTATTTTATTTCATGTATGGAAACGGACCTCTTTTGTTGAAAAAGTCTTGTAACCTCTATCAACACATTTTGATTGATTGATTGAGCATCCGTAGTAGAAGTGGCTGAACGATAACGGCGGGGGACCGAGGGGCGTAGCTGAACAATAAACGGTGACTGGAAGGTTCTACAAAACTCAAAATCTCGGATTGTTATTTATTATTTACAAAAGTTAGGCGACTCTACGTCTAACATGTAGACGTCGCGATACAAATAATTGTTTTCGTGATAGCGTAGGTACTCACACATCAGTCGAATGAATGGATTTGTCTAATCAAACATTACCGCCTTCGATTTCAGAAATTTCAACAGCTCAAAAGTACCTATGAAAAGATTTAGTATTCAAAAGGTGTTTCGCCATAGAAGATACAAAACATTAGGAAACTTGTTCGATCCTGGCCTCACATTTCCCTCCTCAATCGCCCTCGGTTTCTATTTACGTTCCATGACACGTCACACGTTCAGAACAAAAGTAATCTAATGGTAACTACTAGGGCGAAATTAAAATTAACGTGCATCAATAAAAATAAATTACCGACAGTAACCTTTCATGGTAATCGAGATTGAATTAAACAACTACCTTACTAAGTAAGCCTACAAAAAGAAAACAAGCACCACCGAATCTAAAGAAATATGTTTATTTGTGTAACTATAATATATTTTGATTACAGAATCGGTAGATACACAAAAGGGGAAAAAACGGAAATTGCACAAATATCTGACCAGAATATTTATAATCAATTTAATGACAGGAGCGTGCTCGGTCACCAAGTGGTCATAATGTCGTAATTTGTACATCCCGTTTCGTATAACGAACGATTAGGTACCTGTTTTGAGTTTTAGGGTAAATCATTACAACGATAACAATTTTTTTCTTTGGGACAAGGAACATATAAGAAAAGTACAAGTTACACTTTCAAAGTGGAAGTTGGTACACAGAAAAACTAATGTTGCGACAGAAGACAAATTTCTGTCAATTGCAACTAGTGGATCAACACCCCTATAAATGAGTAACGTTTTGGCTTCACCGGGAAAATCCTGCCAGAAGACCAACGAGAGAGGGGAATTTGTGTCTAACACCGTCAAGTCAAATGTGAAATTGAATAACCCACAAAAACTTTGTTTTCATTTCCAATAAGAAATTTTCTCGCTGCCCCCAAGACGCCATGGGATCTCCTGAGTGGATATGGGGAGCTCTGCACGGGTTCTGCCCCCAAGAGGGAATTTCTTTTCTATAGCAACCCACCTTTGACATGGTGTTTTACAGGTAGACAATGCTGGAAAATGACAATAATAGTCTTTCTTCAAGAAAATCAGGATATTGTGGTTTGAGGAACGTACAGAATGCCAAATAGAAACAAATTAGACGACCAATACCAACACCCAAGTCGTATAAAGAAAAAGGAATGTCAATCCTAGACAGCTGAATTCTAAATACTGATAAAGCAAAAGGCGAAAAGTTCTGAATAACATGCTTGGAAAATATGAAGAGTACAACAGGTCAATGAATAAAAACAGAAATCACCGAAGTCTATAGAGCTAACCGATCATTGTGAATGTCTGAAACGAACAATGGTGGATAGGTACCTAATGATTCGTTAACCAAACACATTATGTTCATGAGGAACGTGAAATGTATATTGCAGATCACTTCTTTGTGAAAAAAGTGACCATGAGGCCCAAAGAAATTTGCGTCTCTAGCTTTGACGGAGCGAGTTTTCGACAGACTAGGCAGTGACTGTGATAGAACAACGGACAGGGTTGATTTATAGCCTGAAACAATCCTGGTAGATGAAACGGAACGCCAACAGTGATAGAGATCCACCACAGGCCAATTTCAACGCCTTAGCGTGGTCTAGAGTGTTTCTACAACGGTTCCACGTTTTTATAATACGTCCATTATTTTTATAGTGTAGACCATAAGGATTTTCAGCCGCGAGGGTTGCTTTGAACAATGACTCCCATAGGAATACGGCGATTTCACCTGCCTTACAATTAACCACTACTTTTTGTGGATTTTAAATTCAGTGAGGCAGCAAGTGGCATTGAACATCTATGAGCTCCCGCAAAATAAGTGGGCACTTTACGTATTTGGCTGAGTTACTAATTAAAAATAAAGGGGAAAAAAGGGATATGTAAAGAGCAAGTAACACGAAAAAGGCATAATTAACCCACGCCTCATAGGGAGGAGTTCTTCAACCACACCGTAACACTGCGGCTACCCTTAACCGGTACGGGCTTGAGAGTTTATCAAACTTGTATGATCACCTTGGGCGTAACTTGGATATGGCAGCACTCTACAAGGGGCGAACCACTTCCTCGATACCAATCAGCTTGTGAGGGGTCGCACTAAGCCTAAGCGCAGTGACTGACAACCTTCTGTACTCATCAACTAACTTTGTACAGTCTTCATAGAAAATGGAGTCACCACACCCAACGGCACCAGGGTCTGTAAAACAAGAAGTATCGTTGAACAAACAGGAGACGAACTTGCAGATTTAACAAGGCGAAAGCAGATTCAATTTTGCTAAATCACCGGGATACTATCTTGTACGTAATATGTTACAAGGTTAGTTCATGATGCAGAAGCCAAGCACGAGTCCAGGGGCAATCAGGGAGCTTTGCAAAATTGAAGTTTAATCACTATTGCTTATCCCCTACCAACTTGTCTACAGCTAATTGCTTTTCTTTCATTACTGTGTGTATTATCATTTTCCAATATTTAGGGAACTCGGTTGGTGGGGTATAATTTTTCACTAAACTGTGGACACAACCTATTGAGATGGGTCCCGGAACGATTGGCAAACACCTGAGGTGGGTATGGGTCAATTTGGCACCTACCTACCCATTTCTAATGCGGATTTTTGGGTACCTAGACGAGTGGGGTATCATTTTCCATACAATTTTAGAGCTGAATTGATTAGAATGAGTCTGGGCCACTTCATACTCACTGTTGTCCCCATGTTACTCCATGTGCCTGGTCCGAGGAATAACCAACCCGTGTGAAAGAATTTGCAGCGTTTTTTGGTCCAGACATCCTGAAACGCAAACTGCTAAATTTCGGGGGAAATAAGGGAGATCGCTGTCTACCACGGACACATAGGTTGATTTGTGGGGGAGTAATAATCTAAAAGGGAAGGAATTAGATAAGCATCGCAAAAAACTGCCAGAACATGCAGTTAATTTTTTCCCCCAACGACTGATTCTAGATCAACCGAATCCCAATCCGTGTTCTAGGGTAGGTAATAAGCGCATTGTTGGAGCCAAGAACTGGTAATTCCTGTGTCCAGAATCAGAGCAAGAATTTGGACGGGGAAAAATTTATAATCGACGAACACATACATGCTTATCGTTCCGCCTAAATTTCTTGTAGAGTCTGCATCTAGTAAGGGTAATAGTAGTTAAAAACATAGCAGGAAGCATTTTTCAAGTGAATTCACATCAGTAAAAAAATTTTCCGTGAAAATTATCACCGATTTATTAGATGGAATTTGGTGTAGGTCTCCAATGGAAATAAGGAAACACTGTGAGCGTGTCTAAAAATTGCATGAATGGTTGAGGTTGAAGATACGAGCGCCGGGGTTTAGCAGTCCTATCTCCCATACGGTATTAACTGATTACTTATCTTGTAGCACACATACCTAACAATCGTATGAGTGGTCAACGTCATGACTACTATAGTCATCGTGATGATGATCATAATCCTGGTGGTGATCGTCGTCTCGGTGATGATCATAATCCTGGTGGTGATCGTCGTCTCGATGATGGTCCTCATCGCGGTGGTGTTCGTCGTCTCGGTGATGGTCCTCATCGCGGTGGTGATCGTTGTTTGGATGAGCCCCGTCAGGTAAATCGATGGCGGCAGGCGCAACATCAAAAAAGCCGTCGTCGCTGTGGCCAGAATCAGAGTCTGACCCATTAGCGTCAACAAAGCGCGACCGTCCAAGTCTTGGCAGCAGCTGTGACACCCGTGCTCCGAGGGACAGTTGACGTCTTGCCTCAATATCACTCAACATCTGTCGTACGTGGGCGGCCCTGCGTGCATCGTTCTGCAAACGAGGATGAGAATGATGCAGCATACTAAAGAACACGGGATTCTTTTACAATTGTTGATTATTCCTTGGAGCAAGATTATGGTAAAAACAGTGAGACACATGTATTTTGAAAAATGAATCTTCTAAGTATGCCTAGGCTCCTAGGGAGGGGGCCCGCAGGTAGCCAGGATTCTCTGCCTGCTCTTCAGGGCAAGCCTAGCAATGGGCTCCATTCCCCCTGGATGGAGCAAGGCCAGAGTCAAATCTCTGCCTAAGCCACGGATACCTTGGTCAGGTCAATCAGGCAAAGGCATACAGACCCAATTGTCTTTTATCCGGAAGACTAGCGTGGAATCAGAGATGGCAAACAAGGAAATAGCAATTGGGGTGATCTTGGATGTAGCGGGCCCTTTGATGCCACTTCAATAATCTCAATCACCAAAGCTGCTCAGAAGCATGGAGTGAGCAACACCATTTGTGGATGGATTGAGAACATGCTTAGGAACTGGAAAGTGACAGCTGAGCTCAGTAAGGGGTCAATGGAAATCTCCGTGACCAGGGGCTGCCAGCAGTGCGGGGTCTTGTGGGACCATGTTGTGGACTCACTCCGACTCAGTGGGCTAGGCTACTACATTCAAAAACCACACTTGTGAACTTCACAAGAAAGAGGAATCTGAGTGGACTGTCAGAACAGTTATTCTACAATTCTAGAGAGCCATTTCAAAGCGAGGTAAAGGATCTGGGTTTATGCTTGGATGCAACCCTCACTTGGAACAGGCACCTAGGGCATATTGGCCACAGAGGCAAAGCAGCTCTCGTGTGGGCCAACAAGGCTTCCGCGCTTGGGGCTCCCTCAAACCTCTCCTCTGGATGTCTGCCACCACCTACCATCCCGGTCCGAGGAATAACCAACCCCTGTGAAAGAATTTGCAGCGTTTTTGTTCTACCCATCATGAACAAATGGAGTAGGGCTCAAAATGTGCAGTTTGAAAAATGAATTTTTGTGATTTTTGGTAATCTACTTATGTGCGGTATTACATTCCACTAAATTTTGGACGGTCCCGGAACGATTGGCACCCACCGGAAGAGGTTATGGGTCAAAATGGGTATCTATCTACCTATTTCAAGAGTGGGTTATATAGATTTCTGGTACCTAGGACGGTACCTAAATCTTGGACGCTGAATCGATTCAAATGAGTCTCCATGCTCCTGGTCCAAGGAATAACCAACCCCTGTGAAAGAATGTGCAGCGCTGATCTAGACGTCATGAACGTAAAAAAAAAAAAATCTTGGGGCCAATCGGAGAAGGTTGTCTCTCCACGTCCTTGAGCATGATAACGACCAAAATTGTTTTTGAGGAGGCGGCTAAGCAAATCCCATCTCTCGCGATCTCATTGGGTAGGACGGGGGAGCAATAATACAGACCATTGAAAGAAAATTCCTATCGTTTCACCACAAACACACGTGGAGAGGCTGCTATTTATACATGAAACCTTCCCTGAAAATGATCATTAAGCCTAAACTGCAAAACAAATCATATGGCCAAAATCTTACCTCCAGCAAATTGCTATTGCCAGGATGCTGCGCAGCCACGAGAACTTGCTGGCTTGATTCGCCCATCTGAGAACATGACCCAACAAATTGACATTTATTGTAGGAAAATACCCTTAAGTAATTAACACAACTCAACCAAAGAAGCCTCCATCGAAGGCCTTGATTGAATCTGTAAACAGACATGTACCTCATGTGATAATAAAAATGTATAGGGTTGGCGTTGGTCCCGTTAAGAAATGTAACTACACTAGAGGGAGGGTCAGTCTTACGCATACCTGTTACAGTTGGCGAGCGCTTTTGACGTGAGGACGACTTCAGTTAGCGTGACAATAACCTGGTATTGAATGTATAGGGTTAGGTCCGATAGGTAGTATAAGCGAGAGCCAACTATAGTTGGCATAGTTGGCTCGACAATGATGTCTTCACGTCAAAAGCGCTCGCCCACTGCACCAGATATTACGTCATGAAAGACTGACCCCCACCATCTCTTCCAAAATGTACATAATAGGACATATTTATGGCCAGGCTTTAATAATTAGCTATTTTATCATTGTTTGACCAGGTGGAGTATTCAATTGTTTAATTGCTTACTTCGTTCTGCGAGGAGGCCACAAAGCCGGCCAATGTAAACGTTAATTTTGGAGATTTTTAGGTTGGTTATTCCTTGAGTAATACACTATCATGCAAAAAGTCAATCTCTCCGATTCAGCCTAAACATTTTTTCTGGGCATTTCAAGTACCCTAGATTAAAATAAGAAAATGACGGTCCGCTGTGTTTTTCCTCGGACTCATTCCCATCGATTCAGCTCCAAAAATTGGTATAACGATACCCCACAAGCCTAAGTCGTTGAAAATCTTGAAAATCCATTGTCAATATTGCCACTCATTTTTGGACACTGAATCGATTGAAATGAGTCTCCATGCGTTTGGTCCGAGGAATAACAACCCCTGTGAAATATTTGCATCGTTTTTTAATAGTAAAGAGGCTGAACTCCTGTTGTATAGGTCTATGTTACCTGAAACGACAATAAATGAATTTAATTGATTAAATTAAATTAATTTAATTTGTTTATTTATTTGAGAAGTACTTTACCACTCGGATTACTTTTTCCGTGGTTTAATTTGGCCATCACTTTTTCGAATTTTTACTTACGTATTCTTATTGGTTTACTAATTTCTTTGAAAAAAGTTAGAGAGTATTTGAGGATTCAACTCTGTACCTGGGTTACTGATTAAATTTCCCGTTAACTTTTTTTTCTGGGGAAGTAAACGACTATGGAGACTGTAATTGCAAATGGAGCGTTGGAAATTAGATCCTGAAACAACATTTAAAAAAGTGTAAAACAATTCATCATGAAGTGAAAAAAAAGTTTTAGAAAGGTCAGGTTGTTGGCGTTCAACTCCGATTTCCAGTCCAGTTTTCTTTTCATCAAGTAAGCCTAGCTAAGCTAACCTTTTCAGAGCACATCTCTCAAATTTGTTCCCGTGCAATGAGATCTCTCGGCTTCATTAGGCAACACACTCGTGAATTCAGCCAGGCTCCCCCACTGATCACTCTGTACAGGGCTCTAGTTCTGCCTTCCCTGGAGTACGCTTCAGTTGTGTGGAGCCTGTACTACGGCTGTCATATTGACCAGATCGATCGGGTACATCGCACCTTCCTCCGCTACGTGGCATTCAAGATGCGGATCCTCCGGGAGTCTGTGGACTGTGCTGCCCTGAGTCGCGAGCTTCAACTTCCTAGGCCGGCGGACAGGCGGGTTATCGCCGACATGACTTTTCTCCATGGGCTTCTCTCTGGTCGAGTCGACGCACCGCTTCTCCTGGCATGGGTCGGCTTCAGAGTTCCTCGACCGGCTGCGCGAAGCCCTGAGTTCTTCAGCGTCCCGTTTTCCGGGACCAACTACCGTATTTTTCGGACCATAAGACGCACTTTTTCTTCACCAAAAAGTAGGAGGAAAAGTGCCTGCGTCTTATGGTCCGAATAGAAGAAGCCTGCGTCTTATGGTCCGTGTTGCAGAGCGGCAGCGGATCCCCCGGGAGAGGGAGAGTGGAGAGGGGGTAGACCTAGTTCTCATTTTGTCTACGGGAATATTAGGAGCAGGGTGATTGTGACCAAATGAGCTTCATGAATTCTGACTAGCGAAGAAGAGTTCTTGGGGTTTTCAGAAGTGTCTCAAACTTGTCTTATTGTTATGATGATAATGGTTCTCTGCCATGTTGCTGTTCAGTTTATATGGTTCAATATTATTCTTACTTATACTTTATAATAAAATCTCCATCCTGCGTTTATGTCCTCTATGTCCGAAATCGTAAGGTGCATCCCCTTGAGCCGCTCTTGCGGTAGCGAACTTCTCCTTCTGCCCCCCCCCCCCCATATCAATGCCGGTTCCTCCCCCTCCGTCAAGTCCCGCCTCTGTGACCACCTCTAATCTCTACTAGCCATTTTTTAAAGTTGTCTTAACCGGCTCTTGTTTTTTTCTTTTTTTTTTAATCCGGTTTGCATGGCCGTCGGTGTGATTCTTTGTCATTATTGGGCTTAGCCCGTTCTACTTTAAATAAATAAATAAGAGGCCCTGTGCTAGCCACGTGTGCCCTGCCGACGATGAATGTGAGGGGGTATGCTGATGTGGAGTGACAGGAGCGAGACGAAATGATTACGGTCCTTTTTCGTAAAACAAAGCGTCAAATTTCTGCTCTACACTGGATGTGGCCAAGTCAAACCAACCAACCAATGTTTTTTTTTAAATTATAGCTTCAAATTCAGAATTACTGTAACCTCATAGCACTTACCGGTTGAAACAGTGAGCCAATCAGTAGTTCCCCGATGTCCTCATTCGTTCTCGTCCCATAGGTTGTCGTCGACTGGGCGTTTCTGCCTCTCATAAGTGGCGTGTGGTCGTCGTCTTCACTCGAAGAATCATCGGAATCGAGCCTCTCACCGGCGGTCAACACTTTTCTTTTACACATGGGACACACTCTGCGGTTTCTCGTGAGCCAAGGGTCGATACACTTGCAGTGGTACGCTGAAAATAGGGGAAATCACGACGAGATTAGTTGACGAAGTAAAGTAAACAAGGACCGTCACCTTGGATGTTCGTCCGACTACCTTGGTCAGGTGTCGCGGACGTCGTCAGCCGTCCTTCAAAGAAGATCGTAAATTGATCTGACGATTCCGCTCATGGCTACTTATTGCCTCACCCCCTTAAGTGAAGAGGACGAATATCAGGGTCAAGACAAACAATTAAGTTGCTCTAGCCAGGATTCGAACCCTGGCCACTCGGATCACCACACCAATCCTTCGTGTATTCCACTAGACTACCGAACTCCCTAGTCGTCGATGGTAACACCATCGGGTATAGTATTGGATCTGTGGATTGTAATTTGACAGTATCCGAGAATTGGGTCGACTACCGAATCGAGTCAAAGCGTATTCGCGTGATCGTTAAAATTGCACTCAAAGACCCATACGCTATAAACGTAGGCTGAGAGAACACGATTGGTCTATGAATTTATGACTTCACTAGGAAGGTGATGTTTACATGCAAGCCATCACTCATTCAACTTCATAAATATAGTCCTCGTGGACCGTCCGGCTAACTTGCAATTAGCCTTCTCCCCCCAGGGTCATCTGACTTATCTTGTCTCTTCTTATGCAAACGAAAAAACCGTCCAAAATTATTACTTATTAATTATTAAGATTGTTTCTTATGTGAATCATTGTGTCCTGGAGGAAGTATCTTTATCATAACTACACGAGCTTCTGCCTTCTACAAATAACTACTGTCAGATTCCAAATTTGTTGAACAAAGACGTCAAAAATGCAACTTTGCTTGCATTGAAGTAAGAGGCGAGGAGATAAAAACTATACAGCTAACCTTTCATGGTTTTGACTAGTTTTGGGTTCATTATTTCTCGAATAATCAACACCAGTGGTCAATCTCTACGATGTATACGTCACGTTAGAAGAAACGTTTTTGAAAAAGAGAACAAAATGGAAAAGTAGGGCAAATTCATTCAGCAGAAAAAAACGCTCCAAACTCTTACACACGGGTTGGTTATTCCTCGGACCAGGCGCATGGAGACTCATTTCTTCAACATGGGGGAAATGGGGAAAACAGTGGGTGTGGCGGGTCCCAGACCCATTTCCAATCGATTCAGGATCCAAAATTTAGTGGAAAATGATACCCCACACGCCCAGGTACCAGAAATCTCGAAAACACATATTCAAAATGGGTAATAGATACCCATTTTCACCCACAACCTCTTCCAGTGGGTGCCAATCGTTCTGGGACCCACTTCATTGGATTCAGCGTCCAAAATTTAGTGGAAAATTATACCCCACACGCCTAGGTACCAGAAATCCCGAAAACACATACTCAAAATGGGTAATATATATCCAATTTGACCCATAACTTCTTCCAGTGGGTGCCGATCGTTCTGGGACCCATTTCATTTGATTCAGCGTCCAAAATTTAGTGGAAAATGATACCCCATTCGCCTAGATCGCCCAAAATTTCGAAAATCCATTTTTCAAATAACACATTTTGACCCCTACCCCGCCCAAATTTGGTCCGATCGGGCTGAAAAGGAGGACCGTCCTAGGCCGGGAACAGACCCCTGACCCAAATTTCAGATTTTTAGAAAAATTTATACTACCAAAAACGGCGCGGACGGTGTACGGCGGGCGGACATTGACCTTTTTTGATCTAGACACCATGAAACGTCCAGAAAAAATTTTTGAGCCGAATCGGAGAGGTTGACCTTTTGCGTGAAAACATAGGTTGATTATTCAAGGAATAACCAACCAAAAACAGATAGGACGAAATCGGGTTGGCGGTACACTTTTACTGTATACGATCGTATTCAAGTTTGACGACCTCCTCCTCTCCTAACGTTAGGACTTTAAGTACCCTAAAAAAGTTTTCGTCAACTCTAACGCACTCAACACCCATTCCTTGAGATAATAAGCAGACCTCTATAATCTAGAGACTCATAACATCTCATTCATTCCTATTCTCTACGTTTGATATTTGAATACTTACCGTGAGAGCAAGGGAGAATCCTTAGTTTTTCACCAACAATGAAGTCATCCAAACAAATTGCGCAGGTTTCAAAAGGATCGTTTTTCCTGAACTTTGAGGTGGGGATTTGGTTTAAGGAGGAATATGGCAGTCTCCTTCGCCTATTTCTACGGCGATCCTTGATACACTTGACGACCTGAATAACGAATAAAAAGTAATTTGCAAATTAATTTTTCCAAGACCAAAAACATTAGTCATTTTCCCCTTCGTGCTAAACGTATTCCTGCGTTCACAACAGCTCAAGATCCTCCACAATGTTAATTTCCTCGATTTCAATTTGCGAGGAATACTCATCCGATGGTAGGACTATCATGGAATATATGACAATTCACTGAAGTCAAGAGGAACCTCTTACCGCATTAGTGCGTTTTAATTTTCAGGGTAAATATTCAGTAGCACGAGCATTAACCCAAAACTATCTTACAACTCACCATAAATCCGATCAGTAGAACGAAACAGGCTGATATTATTATAATGAATGGAATGAGTATCTTCCTTAATATATCACCAGAGATGTTCGGGTCAATTCGTACGACGTATCTGCAAAAAATACAAATCATTATCTCCCGTTGCTCGGATTTGTGATGATGAAAGCGCGTCCTGTCCAAAGTTTGGAAAAGCCCAGTTAAAAAGCCCAAGTTTCAATAAAAGCAGTCATTTTTATCGCAAGGACTAACTGAGGTTCGTAGAAATATACTATTTGGGGTGGGTGATGGCGACTGAATGGCAGAGCTGATTTTGAACATTCCAACGGCATTGCACTTGGTACCAGAAGGTGGATTTTGCGGGAAAATTGCCTATGTTCGGGATTTTTTGAGTCTCAAACTGCTGAACAACCAAGAAACAGTCGCGACAAAATCTATTCCCCCTTTCGTCGTATTGCATGAAAAGCTGACTCCTCTGAAATCATCCTTATCGACAACCTAACTGATAATTCACACTCACCCTTGGTCGTAGAGGTACTTCGTGCGCAGTTCTCGACCGGCGTTCGCAGTGATGAAAATTGAAACGATGCTTATTTTATCAGGATCGGATGCATTCATAATTTCTGAAAAACGACCATTATTATTTCTAAATATAAATAGATAGAAAATATGTTTATTAAAGCACAGCCAACATTCTATCCTAGACATTTTTTGCAGAAAACATTTTTAGGGCACGGACCACTGGTGATCTGCCCGGGAGTTCATTTCAAACAACACAACAATATTTTTGCTCTCGATATTTCACTATACATTGTTTCTCACAAATTTGTGAATACTACACTAAATTATTGGACATCACAATACATTAACAAACGAGGCACTACATAAACTTTGGCGATCATTGCGACAATAAATAATCAGGTACACAAAGCAATTCAGCAACCTCAACCAACGTAATTGAAATGCTACACCAAGAAAGCACGATATCTTAAGGTCTCCCTGAGAAATCCGTACAACTTGAACCAATCGACCCCATTCAGGCTCGCTATAACCTCCCACGACTCAAGGAAAGGCCTTCCAAAATGCCGAAGTGAACTCCGCCATAATGGGGCAGCCACAAAGGAAGTGATGACTTTTTTCCTCCTCAGCCTGGTTACACAGCACATTTGTTTCCACCAATGTTTCTGGTTACATTCCCTCCGTCCCCTGATTCCACGGCTTCACGTTGAGTCTGAGCTGTTCGCAGCGTGCTCTCGCCATCAACCTCACAACCTTGCGCACTTTAATTTTCAGGTAGCTGGGATTGTAGTCCAGGGCTGCATAAAGGGAAAAGACCGGAATCGAGCGCCTTTCTCTTAAAAAATTATTTTTGCCGGGCTTCCATTCTAGGTATGATTGAGGCAACGAATTGCTCAAATTGGGTTGCTTCGGCTCCTGAATGCTCAGCCCCTACTGCGTACTTTTCTTTTAGCAACTCCCACTTCCTGAACCAGTCCGCCGGACTTGAGGAGCTTTTGAAAATGTGCCAGCAGTTTAGAGTGTGTACTCACTGGTAAAATCGGCTTCGCCTTTCTAAATCCGTTTACCAAATCCCAGTACTTCTTTGAGTCGCTGACTGATGTGAACTGTTCCAGGCGCACCTTCTCGTATTCAGATTTTTTAAATTTTAGGAGGGCTTTATATTCCTTTTTACATTCCGTGTACAAGGCCTTAATCACTTCCCAGTTAGAATCTCTATGGACATTGAGGAGCCTATACATCTTGTCTCTTTGTTTCCGGCACTGGCTGTCAAACCATCCTTCATTCCCAGTATACCCTCTCTTCATCCCTGAAGTGCTTCGGGTTCCTGCAGAGGCCGACCGCTTAATGCAGCTCATCAGCAGTGCCATCGCCGAGTCCGGATCATCTGGTACGGAGGCAAGGCCATCCGTCCTTTCTTTCAGCTTCATTATTTCTAAATATAATTTCATACTTCATAAACCTAAGATCCCTCAATCGTATTCGCTTACCCAATTTATTAGAATCGACGTTATGTACAATGACCACATCATATGAAGCGTTCTGAGCGTTGAGGACCTTTTGCTCAAAGGTACAGTTGTATCGCCTGATCAGAACAGCCCAGTAGTAGTTGGCTGGGATGGGAATGGCTGGCGGCCTTGCGATTGGGGCACATCCGTCTGCTGGCTCAGCTGCCACCAACATTGTCTTGGAGGAAAAAAAATCAAGTTGAATACAAATGAATGGTTGTCTAATCTGAAGTTGAAAACAGGACACTATCACGTACCGACAATCCCTTTGTTGGGATTTCCATGCCGAAATTCGCCTCTTGATCGAGGAAGTCAGCCATTATAATGAAAGGATCCACTTTTGGGTACACCTGGAGGTCCGCGGCTACTACCGTGAGGTGCAGCACAACCAATAGTTGCCACTTCTGATCCATTATGACGCTTCACGGGTTACTTCTTTCGATCCTGAAAATCAGAAATGTGAGCAATTAATCAGCTTTAGACACATGGTTTTTATGAATGAATTGAATACATTGCAAATCACATTTTATGAAATCTGATCCAATAACTTTTTACTGTCCCTAATACATTTGTTTTAATTCGAAAAAATTTCCTTCATTATGAGCACTAAAGAGAAGTCGCAAAAATTCCTCAAAAACGATGAAACGAAAACGCGGTAGACCCAACACCAAAAATCACTCCTAACAGGCTAGAGAGGCAAAAAAAAAAAATAATAAAAAATAAAATAGCCTTGGTCAGTAGCACACAGTAATCTAGTCTATAGGGTGGTGTTAGGAGATCTTATTCAATGATATTGTCGCATTTCGGGCACAGCTGAAACTCGACCTGATTTCGGACTGCGGACATGTGGAGAGAGTAATAACAACTTCAAGTCCCCCCCCCCCTTTGTAATGAGGGCAAGGGGCAGTACTGCCCCCGGGCGCTGCGACCTCCATGGGTCTATTGTGCCCGTCCGCCCTTACTAATAAAACACCTGCGAGATCCCCGCCTCCCTGAGATAGTAGAGGATCCCGACAGGGGCCATCTTTGCTATGTCAGCCTGGGCTGAAAACCCCAGAGATGCTGCCGAGTGGCGGCAAAAGCCGGACACTCGCATAGCGCGTGCACAGCTGTCTCAGCCTCCTCGGCATACCACCGGCAGTCTACTGTCTCTGATTTGCTCAGCTTGCCCAGGTGGTACCTAAGAGGGCAGTGACCAGTGTACAGAAAGGTGAGGATTCTGAGCTCCCTCCTGCTCAATGTGAGGATCTTTGCCCTCTTTGAGTTTGGTGAGATAAGGAGCTTGGACAGGCTGAGGCCATGTTGCCTCTGCCAGTAGGCAGCCACTTGTGAGCGCTCCCACAATCTGACCTGCTGGTTCAGGTAGCAATTGGAGGTCCCGACCCAAGGTTCAGGACCAATATGAGAGGACGCCGACCCCCGTTTGGCAAGGAGGTCGGCTTCCTCGTTTTCTTGAATACCCCGATGACCCAGAGGAGCGTCACCGCATTCCTCCTCGCGAGCCTCTTCAGGGACTGAAGGCACTCCCACGCCAGCTTTGGGGTGAACTTGAAGGCTGCAATAGCCTTCAGTGCTGCCTGGCTGTCTGAGAGTATGGTGATCCTGGCGCAGGTGAGCCCCCATCGGAGGATCTCCTGCGCACAGGCAACAATGGCAAGGACCTCTGCCTGGTACAGTGACAAACCGGCCCAAGGGGGCAGCCAGTGAGTAACCCGGCCCCCTCACCCCTAGACCAGCCCGACCATCCACCAGCGATCCATCAGGGTACCACTTCTGTGAGCCCTGGGAAAGTAAGGGTGTAGCACCCTCCCAGTGCTGGCGGTCATGGATGACCACTTTGAAGGGTATACGTCAAGTGTGTTAAATACGAGAGCCAAAAAATCATCAAAGGTGGGACAGCATTGTAGCGATTCTTCTCCCCTCGCCTAAATCTCTGAGCTGGCCTAGGATTGACTCCGAGCTCGAGAAATCGTCGCAGATAAGAGCAGGATGGACTTAAGACCAATACCCAGGGAATGAAGACTAGACATGATGGACTTAGGATGGCCAATTGAAAAACTATGTGAAATACTGGACCTAACCCCAAGATCTGTCGGCAGCTCCAACAAGGTATCTTAATCAAACTAGGGCAGTCTGTCCAGCAGAATATACCAACGGAGTTCGCAGATCACCAGCCCACAAAGAAGTTTAAGTTAATGAGCATCTATTGCAAGTACTCCATAATTGGCTTCGGCAAGGAGATAGCCATCAGAAATTTTGGTTGACAGGAACATGGAATAGTATTAACTCGTCTCTGAATACAATGCAGATCCATAAACATAATCCCTAAATGCTCTGAAAATGGATACTGATGACGCACACAAGATATCATGCTGAGATGCTCTGATAGCACCTTTATCTTGAGTTTCAGAAAGGCAACGTCTGGCATTCCTGTTTCTCTGCTTCGGTAAAAGAATGGCGAGGAGATCTACCGGCCAATTCCATGCACCGGAATACAGCGATGAATTTAGATCAAAATAAAGGAATAATTTAATATACCTAGTGGGCTCACGACATCCATCGACGAAGAGGTAAATAGAAAATCGTAAAGGTAAATAAATTACTTACAACAAAGATTAGATCACATGCTGTAGCTACAGCTGATTATAACTGTTGCAGAAGGTATTATTTAATATACGACGCAAATGTCACATTTTCATCACACGAAATCAGTTGAATCAAATAACAAGAGAATCTGCGAAGAATGAAAATGCGACGGAGATAGCGCTGGTAAGTCAGTCAAAACTCAATAATAATAAAAAGAAGGATCAAGGATAACATGACCCACAAGAAGGTACCAACACAACAAAACATCAAGCGACCCAAGGATTTTTTCAAGTATGTGGAGGATTTGATCATGAAAATGACAAGAATGAAAATTATATTAAACAAAATTATCATTAAATTAAATTATGTACTCAACAATAAAGCAGACTTTCTTTACCTACAATTCTCCGTCACTATTTTCTAGTGTTCTTAGGGTCGCTGAATCGTTCCTGGTAGGAGACACAAAGTTTTTAAAACGAAGAAGAATAATGTGAGAACCCCAGAGTGGGAAAACCATCGTGTGACCTTCTCCTCCTTGGAATTTAGTATCATCTCCTTGTGGGTTGAATTTTTTACTTCGGTCATGTTCTAATGTTAAAATTTACTTCATTTCAAAGTTACTAAACCGGCGCTAAGCGTATCAATCACCACTTATTCGAGTCCTATGGTGTGCTGCAGTGTGTGGTAGTTGGGGGTAAGGCGTACTTGAGATATTTTCGGTACATCATGCTCGTCTTCTAAAGGTGGTAATTTTTCGTTCGGCGTATTTCGAAGTCGCTTACATTCAATGGCGAATAGAGTCGGAAATGGTCCCCACACCGAACGCCGAGTGCGTCCGATTTACGATTTGCTCGACAACAGCAACAATAAAAAAGCCCTCCAGGAAGCCGAAAAAGTGTTGAAGAAACAGCCTAATTTACTCTGCGCCAAGGCACTCAAATGCCTAGCGTTGCTGAGGTTGGGACGAGAGAGTGAGAGTTTGGAATTATTGGAACTTATCAAGAACGAGTCTCCTGCGGACGAATTCACTCTCCAAGCAGTGACTGTCTGTTACCGAGAGGTACACCAGCTTCACTCCATCTGTGAAGTGTACGAGAGAGCCAGCCTCAAAGAACCCCATAACGAGGACATTCTAATCAATTTGTTTTTCTCTCACGTACGAGTCGGAGACTACTCTAAGCAGCGGCGCACGGCAATGTCGTTGTACCGACTCAAACCTAAAAATCAATATTACTTCTGGGCCTGCATCAGCACACTTTTGCAGGCAATAGAAAACGTCAACGATCTTCTCAACTTGTGTACCATACCCTCCAACAGAAAAGTGAATACGAACTTGACACTTACAGACAAAGCTCGCGGTGACATTGATTTGATTCATCGATTGATAGGAAAGTTCGCCAACGATGACAAAATCGAGTCCGAACAGGAAGTCCTCATGTACATCCTTGTTTCAGAAATATTTGGAACGCTCGAAGAGGCCTTAGAGATTCTGAATGGGCCTTTAGGTGCTAAGATGGAGCCGTATACCCTCATAAATAAAAAGTTGGATTTGTTAGTCAAATTGAAACTTTGGGACCAAGTTCATTCCCAGGTGGAGGGCATCCTTTTGGAAGAACCTGATGGTTGGCATTATTACTTGATTTACATAGATTCTATATTTGAGCTGTCCAAAGACAAGAATTTTTCCATCCAAGACAAAGAAAGTCCTTACGTGAAGGCAAAGATTTTCTTGGAAAAATTGATCGCCGCTCAAGGGGATTCCCAGTTCAAAATGCGGGGCCCTTACTTGGCTCGGTTGGCTTTCTATTCGGCGTTGCTCGAGAGGGCCCTGCCGGCTAGTGAGTTGTTTGGAGATTTCTTACCTTTGCTTGAGGAGTATTATCGGGAATTCGGTTCCAAGGAGTCCTGCGTCCACGACTTGAGACCGTACCTGTTTCACCTTTCAGGGGACGAAGTAATACGGCTTCTATCCTACTCCTACCGGGCCATAGGTCTGAACCAGGACGGTGTACCCACGAACAAGGCTCAGCTCAATCTCCTTGTGAGCTACTGTATCTTGGAAAGAATGGTCGGGGTGAAGGGTTCGTATGGCGTCAATGATCAGCATACATTTATCCGAAATCAAATCAACAGGTACATTTCGACGTCACGGCTGTGTGCTGATAACGCTCCAACGGACACAAAAGCATGCGACGGTTTCTTGTTGATCGCAGCTCACTCCCTCTTTGAGTCGTGGACAGACACCGTAGACAGCAACTATCTGTTTGAAGGTATAGTGCTCTGCGAGTACGCTCTGTCCAACAGTCCTTCCAACAGCCAGATGAAGATATTGTTGCTCAAGTTTTATCACCTCCTTGGAGGAAGCGAGGGTGCCCACCTCCATTACGTCGGTCTTGACTTGAAACACATGCAGGTGGATACGTTGGGATACCTTCATGTCCTACCACTCCTCGCCAACGGCTCTTACGTCGACGCGACCCAAGTTTTGAACACTTCCATCAGATTCTGCACCAACAACTCGAAAGAGAGCGCAGACCACGTGACCTTAGCCTATAAATACGACGCTCTAACGAAAATACCGGAATTTATTGGGATCCGGGAGAAAATGTTGAATTCGACTCATTACCTTCTCCTGACTACCGAAAAGATGCTCTTAGAAATGTTCAACACATCTAATTATAACAGCGCTTCGCAAATGGCCAAGGACATGGAAATCAGCCTCAATTTGAATAGAATCAAATGGAATGTACTGCAAGACAACAGGGATTTTTCTGTGCTTTGGGATATTGAGGCTTCTGACCGTAGGCTAACTGAGGAATGTATCATTCAGTCACATAATCACGACCTCGTTCTTTTGAGAATCCGCAGTCTCCTCTTGCACTGCATCGTTTCTTGCATAAATTTCGGTAAAGTGGAACCTTCGAAGTGCAATGTGGACGCAGTTGAGAACAACTTGACGTACCCCAAAGTCAGTAGCCAAATGATGGACTTCGTTAGTCAACTGGAAAAAACCTTGAAACCCGTGAAAAATAATATTCCTAGTCCGTTGTCGAAAGGGTTCATTGCTGGGCCTCCCGTGTCTCGTTTACTTTTGATGTTGCAAGTCAACTACTTCGACTTGATCCTGAACGAGATGAGATTTCTGTCTGGCCTCATTCCCACCGAAGACAACAATCGAGAAAAATGCCAATCCCAACTCGACGTGATCGTCCTTTTTGTCGATGAATACCTCCGCTACGTCGGCACTATCGCTGGTAGCTCGCAAATCCAACTCAGAAACACCCTGGTTCAAGTGAGCGCTTTGTTCGTCGAGCTTATCTGCTTCTCCTGCCTCGTCGCCGGTGTTTGCGAAGTGTTGATATCCAAATCAAGGCAGAACCTCGTCAAAAAGAACAAAAAGAAAAAAGAGAACCAAAACCGCATCATGGATTCGCCAGACGAATTCGAATGGCGACAAACTCTCGTTAACAAATTCACCTCTTTCCTCGTCGATGTGATCAAAACTGTCGAGTCCATCTTAAAATCCGAAATGAAACTCTGGAACGACAAGGAGACCCCCCTCTGCGAACTCCTCGTATCCGGGAGTATCGATAATAAAGAAGAAAAGAACAAGTTGAGCTCCATTTGTTCGACAACGTTGGAAAGTTTACACCACAGTTACATCTCCAACATCATTCAAATGTCTGCTGTTCTGAAATCAAAATCAAAATACCTGAGCTCTTTGAAATCGTGAAAAAAGTTCCCTCAACAAAATGTTAGTTTTTTTCCTGATTTGTTTGAGCCCCAATTTGTGTGTGTTGTGTGGTCTAATTCGTTCTGCCCTTGCCACCGCCCCCAGAATATATGACGTTTGTGTAGTTGAAATGAATTTTAACTCTATGATTAGATTTGAGTAGCTCGTGCCTGCAATCATAGTCGTATTGTACATAGAACAAACTTCAGTTTATTGTAAATTACACCCACAATGAACGAAAAGCTACCGTTATCGTCGTTATGGCGAACTAAAGTCTTCTGTCACTGTTGTTTTGAACAAAACGTATTGAGAATCGAGCCCCTGTTTTAAGCTTACTTATGATACGCGACTAATCGTAAAAACTGACTGAATTTTAAACATTTTCACTTCGAACGTTCCTTCAATCAGATTGCCATTTATCGAAAAGCACCTCACTTAATGTTTCAGTCCGGCTTCGAGTCATGTTTCCATTGTAGTCTTCCTTAAATTATTTCGTAAAAGCTATGAAACTGGTTTCTCCACTTCGTCGTGACAAAAATATTACTTCCAAACAATATACAAACGTATAATAGATTTGATTTCCGCGAACAGTTGAAGTGTTATTTGAAATCGTGCCTCAATATTGTAGAAGTTGAAGTAGTGAACCTATTTCTTCGGTGAAGCCCATTGTGCCACAACCTTCGTATTAAAAGCCAAGTATTCGCGTAGTAATTACGAATCACGAATCGTTGCACAATAAAAGGGAATTTACCATTCGTTATATTTTTGTTTCGCCTCATCCTCTACAAATTTAATAATGTAATGTGCTAATTTGATTTAATTCATTTTTTATTTTTCTGGTCGAAGAAGAGGATTATGGTATTAGCCGATGATAGTTAGCCTAGTCACATTTGGCCTTCAGAACAACCATGAACAAGTTTGCAGCCGGAAGGGATTTTTTTTAAATTTAATTATCATATTAATTTAATTAATATACTAAAAGTTAAATTAATTAAAAAAAAGGGGATTTTGCAAAATTGCAAAATGTACTATTGTAAGCCTCTCTCGAATTAAAATCTGTTATAATTTAATTCGGGTTTCTTCGGAGGTTTTGAATGGACCTAGCGAGAGGTTACGCAATGTAAGTCCAAGACTTACGACTGAGCAACTAGGGATACCAAGGATGAGCATAAAATACATTGATACAAAATGAATTATAATTGAAAACAAGGACACGTTGCAAAGGAGAATATGCCTCAACCTGGGCTAGAACTGATACAAGACAAAGTAATTCGACAAAGTAAATTAGACAACATGTGGAGCATAAAATACAATTAATACATGAAATACAATTAATGAACAAGCGCAACGATACTGGCTGACGAAAACGGCATCAACGTCAAAGGGAAAACTGGAGGGGGTATGCTGTCCCGAAGGGACACAGCAAGGCTTAATTAACTTGAGTCCTTTATCATCTCATGGGGAACACAATATTACAGCTTTGGTCGACTTCAGCACAGTAGCAGAGTTCACTTCAGAGCAAGCACAGGACAAAGCCAGGATGGACTGAGTGAGATGCACTTGCACGACAGGTTACAAAAATTATATGACCCCGACATGTTGGGCGCCTGGACAACGACTGCCTGGTTGGGCGCCTTGGCAATGAGTGTGTGCTGGAGCTCTCTCCAAATGCGACATCTGGGCAGGAGCTGGGCGTGCATGCTCCCTCCCTTCTGGAGGCAGCAAGCCTGGGGGCTTACACTATGATTATTTTGAATATTGCCGATTGGGCGCATTACTCCAATCTCTACAGTTATCATGCACAACAGTCTGATCTCTTGTTCTATTCATATTTTTGATATAATTGTTCTTAAGAAATGCGACAGTATAAAAAGAGAATGCTTTACCTACTATTCTCGTCAGAATAGAAGATAATTAAGGGAAATTTGTGAACTGGTTCAACCTTACATATTATATTCTGAGGGCAGCAATTCCTAAAAACCCATTGGCACTGAGCAAAACTGGCAGTTTTTTCTAGGCAGGTTTTTTAAAAATTAAATTTTGGATACAAAAAAATTATAACATTTGAAAAATATAATTTATTGGAATTATCCAACAAATCACAGATCAAAATTGTTGCATCCCTATGGTTGTTTCATAATTTCGTCTAAACTGATTTGGCCTCGTCTCCTGAAAACAAATTTATGTGGTTGGCCTCAGATTTTTAATCCCGATGGAACTTTCCAAATAGTGTGTGCGTCAACGATGGTAAACTGGAGTAATGAAAACCGGTTTATTATTCAAGGAATAACCAACCAAAAATTGCTGCAAGTTCTTTCACAGGGGTTGATTACCCTCGGACCATGAGCATTGAGACAAGGGGGAAAACAGTGAGTGTGGAGTGTCCCAGACCAATTCCAATCGATTAAGCATCCAATATTCAGTAGATAATGATACCCCACACGCCTAGGTACCAGAAAACCCACATTCGAAATGTGTAGATACCCATTATGACCCGTAACCTCATCCAGAGGGCGCCAATCGTTTCGGGGCCCGTTTCATTGGATTCAGTGTTCAAATTTTAATCAAAAATGATACCTCTACACACCTAGATTGCTAAAAATCTCGAAAATCCATTTTTCAAAATACACATTTTGACTAGAGCCTGAAAAGGAGAATTCTTGACCCAAATTTCAGATTTTTAGAAATTTTTCCAGTAGGTGTGGCGGGCCTGAGACCCATTCCAATCGATTCAGGGTCCAAAATTTATTGGAAATGATACCCCACACGCCTAGGTACCAGAAATCTCAAAAACACACGTTCGGAATGGGTAACTAGGCACCCATTTTGACCCATGGCCTTATCCAGAGGGCACCAATCGTTCCGGGACCCGTCTCATTGGATTCAGAGTCCAAAAGTGAGTTGCCCTTCGTTGCAAACTCTCATTCAAATGCGCAGAATATTTGACTCACACTGTGCGTCACGGGCACTGTTGGCCAGACCCATGGAATAATAATACTTATTCCATGGGCCAGACCGTTGATGACGCACACGTGTGCGTCATGGGCACCCAACGGAACATCTTTCGCCTGCACCCCCTATTCCTGTTGCTTTCCTCCGACTTCCGCGTCTTACTGCCAGCTGCTCTCAGGTGAACTGCTCCAACCCAGTGCAAAGTTGTAAAGAAGAATGAGGAGCAAATAATTGTGGCATAGTTCCACAAAAATGCGTGCAGGTATCGCGCCCTTCGACACGCGCTGCTTACCCAACTCCCTTCATAATTGAAGTCACATAGGTCATGTCATTGTACAATCGTAAACTTTTACTAATAGAAGTGCAGTTATTGGTGACGAATTAGCGTAAAAGCACCACCGACAATATCGAAGGCATCATCGCTGAACACCTTGGGGATTGCAAGATAGATTTTATTTCTGGAGCAAGACCTAGAGCGGTATTGAAATGGTTTTGGAACGCGCGCTGGGTTGCAAAAGCACTCTTCGAGGGCCTTGATGTACAATATTGACAAGCCACATTGAGCTGTGTAATTACAACAGAACAAAATATGCAACAAAAGAATTTGTTGTTAGCCAACAAATCGACGCTGAGATCCTATGACGTGGGCTGGTAGCTCGTCCCCGCAGCGGCCATTCCTGAAAGAAAGGAAAAGCCAATTAATAGGCAGGGCGAGGTAGTGGGGACATTAAGCGATGAAGAAGGCGAACTTACACAACTCCATTAGACTGTTAGAAAATAAGTACAATCATTCAGCGATCGCAACGCTCGGAGCGACATCTTCCGATTCCTGGAGGTTGATGGGCTTCCCTTCATAAATTCGGGCATTCAACGTGTCCAGAATGAAAGTTTTCAGATGCATGCGCTTCTCGATACTCAATCTACCCATATCTGGGATCAAGGATTTGAAGAAACACCAGTCGACGAGTAATGACGAGTTGTAGACGTCGACCTCGGGTTGTTTGCCGTTACCAGGCGTATCATTTGTCTCAGGAACGCGTTCAGCCCCATCGCTCAGTAGGGAGCCAACGCCGTCCGAATCTATTCCATTGTTGTTTTCCGACCGTTCCCTAGCCTTTGGGGGTGTATAGCTTGGTCGACAAGTTTTGCTTGCAGGGCCAGGTCGCCTTCGAACGGGTGGCTGCTCCTGGTTTTCATCACCCAATGACACTTCAAGGAGGGAAAGTGGATTGTTGCAATCATCGTCGCTGATCTCAGAGTCGCTTTCATCTTTCCTCACAGAAATTGGTTCAACCACTCTCCAGCCTTCGTCTTCTCGCAGGAGGCCTTCGTCTTCGAAACGCGGACTGCAGTTCATGGTACTCGGACCGGGCGCACCCGTCGTGGAAGCTTCTCTGGTATACTTTAACTTTGTGTTAATTTTCCGCTTTTCGTCAGCCTTCAGTTGCTCCCCAAAGCCTTCTCTCACCAAAGTTCTCTTCCTCCAAAATGACGGTTCCCACTCGTCTTCTTCATCTTCTCGGCGCATTTCTTCTCGATTCCGCCTCTTTCTTCGAAACCGGAACTGAGCTCGTGAACCGATTGCCGCAGGTTCATCTGGTCCCTTTTCAGCCCTTGGGTTGTCAGAGTGTTTGCTTGTTCCTGGTGCATCTAGTTGCTTGTTTGATCCTGGGTAATCAGGTGGCTTTGTCGCACCTGATTCATCTGATTGGGTCCTCGTCCCTAGTTCACCTGCCTCCTCGATCGTCTTAGGTTCATCTAGCTGCTTGCTTGTCAACAGCAACTGGTCATCAGGTACTACGGCGCGTTTACTGCAGCTGGGCTCTACCTCAGGAGGAATCTCTTGGCAGAGGGCGGTTTTCTTGTGAGCAGGAGAAGCGTTATCATCACCAAACGAGTCACCGACCAAGTCCACCTTGGGTAGTCGAGGGGGTAACTTCACTGAAGCGGGAACTACGATGAGACCCCTTTCTGGGTTCTTTGATGTTGGTCTTACATCCGTGCCACTATCATCGGATGCGATGATAATTTCGTCTCCACTTAGGGGATCAGCAAGTTGCCGCGGGATTTTTCTGCTTCTGGGTTTCTTGCTTTGTGAGGAAGTGAAAGTCTGGTGCCGGCCAACTTTCAATGACGCACCAGGTAGCGATGATTCGAGAACGTCACCGTCCCCTTCGTCACATCCTAATTGACTCATTGAATGGACACCCGTGATGACGGGCCCAGGCCCTCGAGACTTGCTGGTCGTAGAACGGGCAGCAAAAACGTCTTTCGACGTATCCATCAGAGGATTGTCAAGGCCAATAAATTGACCCGACGCGTCATACATGGCGTCCTTCATTGCCATGATGGATTTCTTTGACACATTGGCTTTAGTTTTCTTCGGTATATTGACGCTGGGCTTGGCATTTGGATTCAACTGAGTGGGACACGTTACTTCAGACTCTTGCTTTCCAACGACTGCATCAGCTTTGCTAGCAAAGTCCTGCGTGAGAAAATGGTTCGAACACACTTTCATGTTTTCTGAAGGAGTGTCTGGAGGGAGTTCAATGGCGATCATCCATTCTTTTCTGAGATCAGCATCTTCAGGGAATGGAAAGTACGATATGCCCATGAACTCAAACCTCTGACCGTCAAAATAATTGTTGCACGAGGGGACAGCACACTTGACGTAGTTGCTAGCTGAATACTTGGGTGACAACTGGCATTCGGGATTGAGATTCGCAGCATTTGCCGATACATCGGTCTGAATCGTAGGAGTGGTCAGACTTTCAGATCGCATCGAGTATCTGGGCTCTCCAGCAACGGCTGCTTCCTGCTTTATCGTAATTTTTAAGACGGGGCTACTTGCAGCTTCATCCCCCATGCTTGCTATTGCTAATGACTCACCACAGAACAGAATGCACAGCCACGTAGCTGATGGCTTTATGTCTATGTCTAATTATGTCCAATGGTTTGGTTGAACCTTCACGTCAATACAAACATCCTCCGCTAGGCTCCACAAAAATTGGCTTGCCTGCGTTCTACCGTGATCCGCAACGGCAAAAACTGAATTGACTGAAAAAATTTATATTATGTACTGGGTACTGGGGCAAAACACACAAGTTGTGGTGGTGTCTTCACGTGCCTGTGTGTCCAGTACCAATTCCAATTTCTTCTTTTTTTGCTTCCATTGCTCAGCCCTTTTTCTAGACATATGAATCTCTGAAGCGAGCAAAAACCCAATTATGCATTTCAGCAGCATTTTTGTAGATATTTGACTTATTACTGAGAATTAAGAACACATGTGTCCCTCACCGTCATGGCGTTATCCATCTGTTGCTGTTGTTGCGTCCATCACGGAACAGTGTGCAGGGATGCAACATCGCTTACAAAACATCGATGTTAACGTCGTACCTCTTATATCGATGTGAAATAAACATCCAACCAAAAGCTTCAATAAAACATAGACAATTTATGTTACTTGTAAAGAAACTTGCTTAAATGTAAAGGAAGAGGATCGAAAATCCTAGTTAAAAACACAAAAAATTTGGGTAAGGGATGCTGCATATAATTAACTGAAAATCAAGTGTAGTTTCATTGCTCCTTCGCCATTGTAATTAAAATTTTTTAGGAGTGTATCTATTCTCAAAACCCAGCATTTTCCACAAGATGTTTGTATTCCTTAGGGGAAAATTGAGAATTATACATAATATAAACCACACAACACCAATACATCAACATCGTCTAATAAAACATCGATTTATCGATATCAGAATTCGGAAGGTTCAACATCGATGTATTGATAGTTTTGAACATCGCTTCCCTACAGCAGGGGCACGTGCTTGTTGTGATAAAGATTTTAGTGCGACTTGACTGGAGTACTTGGTGATGTGATAGTTGTGCGGATGCATGTATAACAATAGCATCGTTTCACTTATTTCTCCAGCCACCTGTGCTCCTCCGAATCCGTAACATCTGATCCATAAAAATTGTGGCAAATAGCTTGAGAGGATGGTTGGGACTCGTCGTAAGAAGGTGAGTTCGTGTTTCTGATATTTGCTATCTCTATTGTATAGATGAGACTATGAATTTGTAGGTTGATCCTTTTAGCAGAGGTATTAGATAGTGAATAAGAAAAATCTGGGATTGACACGGCCGATGAAAATAATTGGCGCAATAGTCCCATGAAGGGTGCCGCCACCCCGGTTCTATCAAAAAATAAATAAAAGAATGTCTTATAGCTTCCTGTGATCGGAATGGTCTCTGGAGTAGTGAGTAGCTGATAGGTATTTTACAAACTCCATGCTAGCCACCTCGTCTTTCTCTTCATCTTCTGTGTAGATATTAATAGTCGAATAACATCCCACATTCTTCATTTCCAGTATGAGTCAGGAGAAGGGGCCCAGTACGTCACTCGCGCGACAGCGCTAAAAATGCTGCAGCTGTCTCTGAAGGACTTCCGCCGCCTTTGCATCCTGAAAGGTATCTACCCTCGAGAACCTCGAAACAGGAAAAAGGCCCAACGAGGGCAGACAGGCATCAAAACTCTCTACAACAAGAAGGACATCAGATTTTTACTACATGAACCAATCATATGGAAGTTTCGAGAGCAAAAAGTAGGTTTATTATTGCTTATAATTTGGAATCACTTGGGCAGTAAGATAATAAATAAAAATGAAATTCATTTTACCATTCTCCCGTCTCAGGTCATTGGGAGGAAAATTGGTCGAGCAAAATCGCTAGGTGAATTCAAAGAAGCCAAATTCTTGATGAACAAACCCGTTCAAATTAAATTGGACCATATCGTCAAAGAAAGGTGAGATCTTCAAAAACATTTTCGAATATAATATATTGCCTTATTACAACCAACTGCGACGTATATATTCTTTCAACGACCGATTTGGTTGTTAAGGTACCCGACATTCATTGATGCGCTGAGAGATCTCGACGACTGCTTGACACTGTGTCACCTCTTCAGTACTTTTCCGTCAATAAAGCACGTACCTAGGGACCAGAGCGTCCTCTGTAGGCGGCTAATGCTTGAATTCATGCAGGTCGTCATCCATTCCAAGGCACTTCGAAAAGTGTTCATTTCGATCAAAGGGTACTATTTTCAAGTTGAACTTAGAGGGCAGCTCATCACGTGGATAATGCCACATCAATTCAGCTTTGAGGTGAGCCCGCGACCACGGCTACTACGATTTAAATTAAATCCTTGTTGTCAAACTCATGTTTCTTTCTTTTACAGCCACAAACGAAGGAAGACGTTGATTTCAGAATAATGTCGACGTTTGTGCAATTCTACATCGTTCTTCTTGGATTCGTCAATTTCAGGCTATACCACGTCATGAACCTTCACTACCCTCCTCGGGTGCAAAAAATACAAGGTGAGACCTTTTGTACATATTATTTCTTCTCGCGCGTCTCTTGACAACTTCCTGCGAGGAGCCATCCCACAGCGTCTGGCAGATAGAGCGCATTCCGACGAGTATTCCCTGAGGAATAATAAACCATTGTGGAGGCATTTGCAGCGTTTCATTGTCTATCATTAAGGTCCTGCCTCCTGATGTGGCAGCTGTAATCTTGGCCAATACAATGGAGCAAGTGAAAGAGAAGTTGAATGAGACCATGTCCAGAGTGGGAGCATGGATGGATGGACACAGTCTCTCAGTCTACCACTAAGACAGAGGTGGTACTATTCACATGAAAACGCATCCCAAATATCATGCAAATCAGAGCGGGGGAAGTTGAGGTGGAAACAAAACCTGTAGTTAGGTACATGGGAATAATGCTGGACAGCAAGATAACTTTTGGGAAGCACATTAGGATGTCAGCAGCCAAGGCAGCAAAAACAACTGCAGCCCTGAGTCGACTATTCAAGCATTCAAGGACCTAGACCGTGTAAGAGACAACTATTAATGTCAGTTGTACACTCCATCCTGCTATATGGGGCAGAAGTATAGGCGGACGCTCTGAATGTCAAATGCCACCAAAAACGGATGCTCACGGTGCAAAGAAGAGGGGCGCTTCTCATTGTGGGCCCTATAAGACAGTATCAGAACCAGCCGTGCTCCTGGCAGGAGTGATACCAATACATCTGCTTGCAAGGGAGAGGAAAAGGATGTACGAGCGACGGGAAGAGGAGCCATGGCCTTAATTAGCCCAACAAGAGCGGGAACACACACTCGACTCCTGGCAGGAAATCTGGGAGACAGAAGCAAGAGGAAGATGGACGGCTCGACTGGTGCCCAATATACGTCCTTGGCTAGAAAGGAAACACGGTAGAGTTAACTATCATATAGCGCAATTCCTCTCGGGTCACGGGATGTTCCATCAGTATCTCCATAAGATGCGTATCTTGGGATCTCCAGGATGCCTACGTTGCACCAACGAAGAGGACAGCGCTCAACACACATTCTTCGAATGTGAGAGGTGGGAGAGATAGCGATGGCAGATTGCAAGGGAGCTAGAAATGACCAGCCCTCCCACCCCCGAGGATATGATGACCAGGATGCTCGAGAGCAAGTCAAAATGGAATGCCGTGGCAGGGTACATCCAAAACATCCTGGAAGGCAAGCTCGTCGAGGAAAGGGCCCGGCAACGGGACCAGCTAGCAGGCAGAAATCGGAACCCAGCCTGAAGTTATGTGGCAAACAGTTCCGGGCTGGGTCCATAACGTGGGAAGTCTTTGGTTGCGGTCCCCCTGATATCTTATGAAGATTTATTTTCCTCACCTTCCTCCGAAAAAAAAGGTCCTGCCTCAGACGTAAAGATTCATCCGATTATTCCGATTCATTCAATTATTTCATAAACCAAATGTTGAAAGAAACCAAGACCAAAATTGTTCAGTTTTGTACCTACAGGTGCTCCCCATAATTCGTGCCATTGCCGTCTGTGTCAAACTCGTTCATCACTTATTAATTCGCTTTTCAGAGATGCAAGGGGAAAATGTAGTTGACAAAATGGCTCTTCAGTCGGAGCGTATTGCCGCCCTGAACTACCCCTTAGTAACATCTTCTGCCGCTTCTTTGGAAGAAGAAGAAACTGCGCTCGACAATTTCGAAGTGGTTCGTACTGTCCAAGGAATAGAATGTAGACATTTGTAGCCTCACTTTGTCGTTGATTAATTTTTGTTCACACCCATTTAGGACACCAATGAAGTTAATAAGATGGAAAAAGCGTACATCGAAGCGGAGAAAATCAGGAAACTCAAAACGCTGTTCAAAGGAATGAAAGTCTTTCTAAATCGCGAGGTTCCGCGAGAGCCTCTGGTTTTCATACTGAGGAGTTTTGGTGCTGAAGTCTCTTGGGATAAACTCTTATTCGTTGGATCCACTTTCGACGAGTCGGACGAAACTATCACTCACCAAATCGTCGACAGGCCAGAGATGCCTCGGCAGTTCATCTCTCGGTAGGTGTTTCACCCATTATGAATCATGTAGCCACAACCGTGGTCGTGTTTTGCTTTGTAATGTTTCATCAATCACCGATACATTTCTGCAATGAGCATGGGTTTTTCAAATAATTCGACGAATGCACGTGGGGGTGTCTGGTGGCTCCATCTCATCGGGGTGATCACTCAACGTAACCCTTGCGGAAGACCCATCTGCCTGCCCTGATATATGCAATTATTTCAAATTGAAAAAACCTCTACAATTGTATTTTTATATAAATATATCTAATAAAGTATATCTATATCTTGGAGAATAGTACATTTGTACTTAATCCCCTTGGCGTCTGAGATTATTTTAAACCGGATTGTGACGTTATCATTACAGGTATTACGTCCAACCTCAGTGGGTGTTTGATTCAGTGAACGCGAGAGAACTTCTCCCTGTGGAAAAATACTTCATCGGGGCTGTTCTACCTCCTCACTTATCTCCATTTGTTGACGAAACGAGGTCGCAGTCTTACCATCCGCCAGAAGAAAAAGAAATTCTTGGAACATTAGATCAAGATGGTCAGTATTATTACTCCCTCAATTGTGTTTCACTTGTGACACGTATAATCCGTGGCTTTTTTCATCTGTGGACAATTCAGTTATTTGGCTCGTTATCGTTATTCCAGGGTTGAAATATTCAAGTGTTTTGTATTTTTTAGATGAAAATGTGAAATATGATTCCACTCAGCCCCAGAGCCAAGAGCAGACAAATAGCGTTGCTGTCGAAAAACCTCCGGCATCTATGAAGTCTTCTAAAAAATCAAAGAAACAATCAAGTGATGAAGAAGAGGAAAGTGAAGGAGAAATTGAAGACGAAGAGCCTGTAGAACTGAGAGAGAAACTGGTCAGTACTGTTGGGATTCATCAGATCCCAACAGAACCATCAGATCAGTCCATTTCATCGGATCTGTTGGGATTTGGGTGTTCTGGTTTATTGTTGTTGAACTCATCCTCTAATAGTTTGTCCTTGCTTTCGTCTTCCGCCAATCTATTTCCACATGTTCCGCACACACCCCTCTCCTCCTATATTATCCATGCATATCGCCTATTGTTGTTGATACCCTCCGTTGACACTTCTCTCGTATTTTTGCAGAAAAAGAAGATGATAGTTGCTCCTGGTGAAGTTGAGAAACCAGATCCTTATGCTGAAAAGAAAAAAGAGCGTGAAGAATACAAACTAAGGGAGAAGATGGTTCACAAGAAACACAAAGCCCTTTACAAGAGTATGATGAAGGGGAGAGCCCTGAGGGCAAAAGACGTCAAAGTGCTGCAGAAGAAACGACAAATCCTGGACCAGAAGAAGATTGCAAAAGCTTGAACTTCCATGGTGGCAAAAGTGATGATGCTTTTGAATCAGTCCAATTTGTATTTATAATAAATTCTTGTATCCAAAACAAATTGCTTCTGGCTTATTTGCTTGCCCGAGGACTCTAACTTTGAGAAAAATAATCCTCACTTGATTTTTGTTGGTCTTGTTTTCTCGTCAAGTCAGGTTTATACTGGGAACTGAAGGCGTAATCTGTTCATGGTACATGGAGGCGACAAAGCAATGACATGGACGCTGACTCTAGCAGCGACGTCGGCATTGCTCTGGTCCAGTCTATTATGGCAAGTTGATGGTGTGAACCATTGACTTTTTAAAAGTAAATTTCCCATGCAAGATGAACACAACCTCGCTGACAAAATGAATTCATCTATCTCCCTTCCCACACATGGTAACTGGTCCCTTGACTTTGTCGCCGCCCAGTGTTCACCCAGCCACGGTGAGCGCAGGCTTCGGCCCGATCAATCAAGACGCTGCAGCAAGAATAAACGCATTCCAAGGACCCAACCTAGGATGATCCCTCTTGTCTAAAGAGCTTGGTAGAGTCCAGCAGTTATTTAGGCGATATCTTCTTTGTTGTGTCGTGAGCGCTGTGAGACGTAAGGAATAATGGCAAGCCTCTGTTTATAACGATCATCTATCATCTTTGTTTCTTAATTTTGGCCAGAGATCGCACTTACTCCAGCGCAGAGGACCAACATTATGGGTTGCTCAAATTTTGGATGCTGAATCCAATGAGACGGGTCTCAGAACGATTGGTGCCCTCTGGGTGAGGCTATAGGTCAAAATGGGTGCCTATTTACCCATTTTGAATGTGTTTTCCATATTTCCGGTACCTATGCGTGTGGGGTATCATTTTCCACTAAATTTTGGACCCTGAATCGATTGGAATGGGTCCAGGACCCCACACACCCACTGTTAACCCCATTTCCCCCATGTTGTAGAAATGAGTCTCCAAGCGCCTGGTTCGAGGATTCTCCTATTGATTTATTGAGTGGTTTCGTTTTTCTTGCCAATGGAAACCTTCTGTAAACGTGAAATTCAAGTAACCCACCACTTTCTCCGCCAAGTGAATGTTTAATGGGATGTGAATTATTCTCCTATATTCAGCGAATATGTATTGTTCCTTGCTCTCCTTTTAATATAATTTTTGCGGATAGAAGATAACATGAACAAAGCGGCAGTCGAATGGGCCATTCTCTGATTTATTTTCACAGCTTAATAGAAATAAGAGCAGACCATTTAAAATAACATAAGGTTCAATAAATAATTCATGGGATAAGAACAAATTCATTCAATATGAAGAACCGTTCAGGCTAATAAATTTGCCGTTATCATAACATTAGCGCACCAAAAACAAGAAAAAATATCGAGAGAACGGTCGATACACTCCACAGTGAGAATGTGAGGTTTGTACTCCGCGAGTACCAGTAGAAACGATCGCTCAGCTTGACGCCAGTGAGCTGCGAGGCACTGCACAGCAGTTACAATGTGGAAACACCGTCAAGGTTTCATGAGGGATCAATCGTTCGAATCGGAGTCTGAGGCTTCATCTTCTGATATGTCTGGCATGGGGAACCTCAGGATGGCTGCGACACCAGTCAACTGCGACAGTTCTGGAAAGGAAAGATCGTGCAGGTGGAGAAGTCAATCAACGGAAAAAATAAGAATCATTTTCTCAAGGGCTTTCCCTCTAATGGTGAATTCTAATGTGGAAAATCCAGTAGCCATGGGGAATTCTTTCACAGGGGCTGGTAATTCTTCGGATCGGGAGCATGGAGACTCATTCCAATCAATTCAGCGTAAAACAATACCCCACACGCCTAGGTACCAGAAATCTCGAAAACCCTCCTTCAAAATAGATAGGTAGGTACCCATTTTTAACCCATAACCTCTTCCAGTGAGCGCCAATTAACTCAGGACCCGTCGCATTGGATTCAGCGTAAAAAATCTAGACGAAAATGATACCCCACACAACTAAAAATCCATATTTCGGGATACACATTTTGACCACCTTCTCCTGAATCGCATTCCGATCGGGCTGAAAAGTTACGAGGACCAACTGGAGCAGACCAAATTTCAGATTTTTAGGCGGATTTTCCACAACCAAAATCGGCGTGGACGGCGGACGGACGTTCGCTAATTTTTATCAAGACACCTTGAAACGCTCAGAAAAGGTGCCATGTCCCATAAGCGTTGGCCATTGTGAGACCGAATTCTGGCCGTCCGGGAAAAAAAAAGGAGAACAACGGGAGTGCTGACATCAGCGGATCCGAACCGAGCCCCACCATCGCGCCGGAAAATCCAAAAGTTCCTGAAAAACCTCCGGCGGATTTTTGAGCATTCTCGTCGACATCGTCCCGGAATCAGCAGAGCTCCTGGCCTGAGCACTGTCCTGCGCTGAGACCCAGCCACCTCAACGCAGTCCGAACACCAACACGAACCACTCCAAGGTACCAGTGCATTCGGCAAGTCACATCAAACTCCCGACAAGATAATAAACCTATTTTATTCTTGGTTTGGTTTTGATTTGTGCGAACCTGGAGTCCTTTTGGTGTTGCAGGGTTTCAAAAACATTCATCGGGGCTTAAGAATTTCGGGGATTCTGGATTAGTCCCGTCCTGACTGGCCTATGATAGCTTGGCCAGTCCTTCGGAAAAGTATCGAGTGAGCTTAGGGATTAGATGTATCTTGTCGAAACCGAATGCTCACAGCCATGTATATTAAAGGTGTTATCATATAAGTATTTCGATGTTGGATAAATTGATGTATTCTTAGAGGGTATATTGTCTCAGTCACTTGCTTTAGCTGCAATACTGGGCAACTCAAAAGTAATAACAAAATGTGTTCTTACGTTCACCAGATACGTGCATCGATGAAAATATTTTGACGTCTCCACCAAACTCCCTTACGCTTTCAACGAGTGACACGTAATGTTTTCGCTGTTGTACATCAGAGCACCTGTAACGGGAAAACCAAAATTCTTTTAAATCTGAGCTGATCATGATGGCTGATTGTACGATTCAGCGTCCAAAATTTAGTGGAAAATCATAACCCACACGCCTGGGTACCAAAAATCCTGATAATCCATCTTCGAAATAGTTAGATAGATACCCATTTTGACCCATAGCTTCTTCCAGTGGACGCCAATCGTTCTGAGACCCGTCTAATTGCATTCAACGTCCAAAAATTAGTCGAAAATGATACCCCACACGCCTAAATCACCAAAAACCTCGAAAATCCATTTTTTGAAATACACATTTTGATTCCTTCCCCCCACAAAATTGGTCCAATCGGGCTGAAATTTTTTGAGGAACAACTAGAGCCGGAAATGAACCCCTGACCCGTATTTCAGATTTCTAGAATATTTTCTACTACCAAAATCGGCGTGAACAACGGAAGGACATCTGCTAATTTTGATCTATGCACCGCCCAGAAAATGTTTTGGGACGAATCGGAGAGATTAACTTTTTGCATGAAAACATAGGCTGATTATTCAAGGAATAACCAACGAAAATCAGCTATTAGAATACATAATTATAAACTAGGCAATGTACCTTAGCTGAAATATATAACCAAGCATAACATAAGTCACAGAAAAATATTGCTTACGAAAATGACAGCAGACACTGAGGTACGCACTCACCTGAACAGATTGTCAGATATCAGGAGGGTTTCAATAGATTGAGCTTCGCTGGCCCTCTCAACGTGTTTTAGGCCGTAAAACGCTTTTGCGGGTTCTGTCTGTAACATTGTATAGAACGCCTCCAAAGCTTTTACTTCTCCAAGGGCTTTGGTGTCCGCCATTTTAGCCACAACTGCAGGATCCATTAGAACCTCTGGGACCAAAATTGTTTAATTACTAATCAGCGTGAATCAAAAGATGAAAAAGTGCGTGATGTCAAAATTACCTTTCAAAGAGTGTTTGAATCCTGATGAGGAGTGTATCAGAAGAAATTTAGATTTATTGTCTAGAAGTATTTTATTGTCTGTTTTAACGGCTTCCTGGAACATGTACTCGAAGAACTGGTCCTTTACGAATCCTGGGCTGGCGATTAGGACGCATTTGACGACATCGAAATTTACGTGACGTAAAATCCCTTGCATGACGCTATCATAGAACCTCGCTAACCCCTAGAACAAATATGGCGGCGGTTACGAAAATACGAGTACGATCTTGCACCGAAGTTGTCATAAAATGAATAGGAAAAGGTTTGTTTCTAAGCGCAGACACGTGTTTGAGGAGGAGGGGAGGCGGATTCCCCCAAAGTAACTACCAATTACTCCAGATTCATGCTACATGCACCGAGGTAATTCTGATTAAATTTGAGGAGCTGTCCTTTGTAACGTAACCAGTGACTGAGGATGATACTATTTCTCATTATATCTAGATTTTCAAGACCCCTTTTGAACCGTAGATCCGCTCTTGTTAAGTAAACGTAATCCACGGGGCTCGGTACTGGTTCCGTTTTTAGCCAAAGTGGATGTACCAGTTAAAATCAAACTCAAGATGACGCCTCAAAGTTAAGGGAGTCCGTGAACAGAGTAAATTTAACAGTGAATAATAATACTCTGATTTCGTTCTCTTTCATTCCCTTAACCACCCCCGGTTGTAAAGAGAAATCCCCGGTCCCTTTTTGAAAAGTTGGAGGGAAAGCTAATGGAGTCCTATCCAAACTTCCTTCTCGCCGACACGCGACTCTCCCGGCCCTTAAGGGGCGGATCAGTCTGGCTAAAATATAATCAGATCTCACTCAATCAAATTTTACTTCAAAAGTACGCGTTTTTCCTTCTCAAAACACCGTTCAAACACAGAGCACCTGTTCAGCACGGAATGGGTTAATCAGCCTCGTAGAACCACACAAGAAAAGCAGGAGTTTTTACCATAGAAATTTAAAAAAAATTAAAATCCAACACCAACATTCATTACGTAGGAGGAAAATTTAATCGTTTCTATAGTCTCTGTCGATGTTCCTAATTTTTTGGCCCCTGCCAGTTCAATTATACGACTTCAAGGACACAATTGTAAAACAGAACGGAAATAAATTAATTCTCAAAATTTTTCGGTAAGTATCCTAATGGATATTAAGAGGGGGTGCAATTGAACCCTGATATGATAGAAATACAGGTACCAGCGAGCTAAACGCAATGGCTCAAAATGGCTTGGAGCATAGTACTCCGAAGGGGCGAGATACAAACCTTTTCGTGCTGCTTTACATTTCCTTTACGCTTCCTGGGTATGTGTTGATCGATTTTCATGCGCACGAGGGTCATACTTGACGTTATCAAACATACGTGCGCCAGTCCATCTTGCATAACAACAGCAGCAACGTCAGCATTCTGTAAAATGCGGATTAATAGAGCGGAGAATTCTCGTAGACTCGGCTGGAGTGTCGCGACTCCACCTGGCAGAGATTTGATGGTCTACAAACTCCAGTTTCCAATGGAGTCTTACCTGTGTTGGGTCGCAGCTCGCGTCCACCCGTTCCAGAGCGATAGTGTCCCATTCGGGTTTGATGACAGAAAACTTCCGGTTCAGTTCGAGGTCCAACGTGTGATAAGCACCCATCTGAAAAAACCATAGCTGATCAACTTCCAGCTCCGGAGCATGACGTATGTAACGTAAAACACAATCAACCGAGATTATGAGATTCCTTCACCTTGACGTATTCATTTTCCTGCACGTTTCTTCCTTTCAGCCTTAGCATACACGCCTGAGTATCAAAGTCGACAGTCTCAACTCGAATTGTGAGCGTGGTTCGAACCCGGTTGCTTGTCGATGAACCAGTTGCTGACTCATTTTGCACTTTCCTAAAAAATGAAGTTCGTTTTTCAGGTAAGTCTCACTGCTAGGGGGGTGGGCGTGAGCTCAAAGATTGATATTTCCTCCAGGACCAAGATCTACCCATTATTATTATGCTATTGTAAAAGAATTATTTCTATTTTGTAGCCTTGGTCCAGTGATAAAATCATAAAACCATTTTCTATTGGGGCCCAACGGGCCAGAAGGGATGGGTTTACCTTATTATTAACAAGCGAGGAATTCATAAAATTCTACTAGGTCGCTAACCTGATTGTCGACGCACGAACGCTATCACCTTCGCTGATCAAGTTATAGGCGTGCCACATGTCTTCCGGTTCTTCAGCAATGAGAACCACGCACCTGCAAGTGGATTCAAATTACAATATGTGAAAGGTATTTATCTCTAGGTGAATAGGTACCTGTTAAGGCCCAATCACACAGGACGCGTTATAACGCGGCGTTAGGCGTCGCGTTACCGTCGCGTTACGGTGGTCAGGTTGTATGACGGGCATAAGCATCATCCCGTTCACACACACGGCGTTGAGACGCGGCGTTACTTTTAGTAACGCGACGGTAACGCGACGTCAGCCTTTCGAGTTGTACAAAAATACAAAATAGCGCGCGTTACTCGGGCGTTACTCAGACATTTCCCACTTGACATAACAAGATGAGTGAGGAAACAGAGGCGTTAATTCATCAAGTGCGGAAGTTTGTGTATTTATACGATCATTCACATGAACGATACAAGAATGTGTTGAAAAAGATGGAGGCTTGGAAAAAGATTGCAGGAATACTGAGCATTACAAGTAAGATAAATATAAATAAGTACAAATATAAATAATATAAATACGAATACAAATAATATAAAAATAAATACTTAAAGTATTGTGTTATCTGTTTTGTTCTATGTGTTCTGTGTACCATGCATCAATGTGGGAGATGTGTGTTATGATGACCTGCTGGCATAGTAATCAGCAAACTTTTCTCGAACTTGAATCGCAGCATTCGTTGATCTTCGATTGGTGGGAGTTGTTGTAACCAGCGCTTGCATGGGCTCGGTGGCATCGCGGTCATTGGCAGAATATTCGAGATGAACATCACTCATCATTTTAATGTAGTTGTGTAAGCAGGTAGCTGCTTTCACGATGTAATCAGCAGTTGAGACACCTGTTTCTAAGGGTCTCAAAAATACACGCCATTTCATTGCCAATATACCAAAAGCATTTTCGACTACACGGCGGGCTAGACTGAGTTGTCCATTGAAACATTTCTTCTTTGGATCGCCCAGATAACACCCAATAATAACGCGGTGAGTGTGAAGTCGCTGTATCGCCGAACGTCGGGGGTAACGCGCGTTACCTGAACGCCGCGTTATAACGCGTCCTGTGTGATTGGGCCATTAGAAAAACGTTCAAACAATCTACAATGCTTTCAAGGAAAGATAAATATGGTGGTTGGGAGATTAAGGAGCCTGGGGAAGATCTGTACATTTGCCATGTACGAGGGAGAGCTGCGCCAAAAGTGAGACGCGATTATTTAAATTAATTTTTTAATTCAAAAGACCTTCATTAGTCAAAATGACATAAGGCTGAGTTGACAGCGAATATTGCATCTTAAGTATCTAAATTATTTACATTTGCATTGTGAGGCTAACTTTTTGCATAAGAAGTGAGAATGCTTGAGAAAAAAAGTCTCTTCAAGCCGAGTTCATTTGGCGTGCGGATGATTGGAATGGCATATTCGGGATGGAGGAGATATGGGCAAACTGCTTTTCTTTACGATTACATTACAGCAGGCAACTGAAGAGGACGTGGAAGAGGGTCTGGTCTTGGCGGAGGGTGCAGTCAGGGCATGTTTCCTTTGGAGACAATTTGAAGCGACGAGTTTGCCCAATTTTCAATGTTGAGTTGTAATGTCCCATCATCCTTATTTGAGCGAGGAGCCTTTTCTGCCTGAAAGGGGTCTGCAGGCATAAGTACTCTTGTGGCCCGGGCCGAGGGGTGGAGAGGTAGGTGTAGGCCTCGCTGAAAGCAGACCCAGATAGGCTGGCTAGGTCGAGATCAAACAGATGAAGCCTGGCGGTGACAAGCACAGCCGAAGCTTCGGTCTCTACTTGCAGTTTTTTCCCTGTGCATTTGTCAGCCAAGTCCTTCTCCTGTGAAAAACAATTGAACCGACGGTTTTTTTTGGGGGTTTTTGTCCTGCGCAATGAGCGCTAGTAGGCACTGTTTCGGGTAGCGCGGGCCATCCATATCAAGGACCTTTGCCAAAAATATGAGCGCCTGCTCAGTACTGCCAGCGCGAGGGGCGGTTCTCCGGATTCGAGTCTGACCATATGACCTGGAGTGCACTGTGGCAGTCCCAGGACGTGCCTGAAGTACTGCACCTGCGTGCACTCAATCTCCTAAGAGCTCAGACAGTGGCGCTATACAAGAGAACACCCAACACTGAGGCCTTGAAGGTTCTGGTGATTGACTCCCAGAAAGAGCAGCTGCCCCGGTTCAGGGTGTCTACTATACCAGAGGCAACCTTGGTTTTACTGATTCAGGAATAGCATGCTTTGCTGAATTATGTTGAGCCGCTGAGCTGGATCCCCAGATAGTTCACTGAATTCAGCAACCGTTTCTCCATTGTAGGTAAAAGGAATCTTCTGCCTGGGTACACGCCCTGACTTCTTAAAATTGATAATGACTATCTTCTCCGTATTCAGGGTGAGTTGGTTCATGCTGAAATACTCCTGGAGTGCCCTGAGCTTATTCCTCACGTCACAAGGGAATCTGCGAGGAAAAGCTGGTCATCGGCGTATTCTATGTTGACTATTTCAGAGTTCCGGCCTATCCTTATGCCTGGTAGTCCCTTGGCCTGCAGGAATGAGCCGGAGGAGACAAGATTTCGCCCTGTAACACTCCGGTCGTGACCTTGACCTCCAAATACTCACCATTTGACTTAATGTCAATTGAGGCAGATTCATAGATCGCTTTCTATACACCCACAAATTTAGAGCTGGCCCCCAGACCACCTAGTCAGTGTGCAGGTTTCACCTCAGAGCCACACACAATGGTGGTATGGTCATCGTGTCGTTGCTCTTAGAATAATTGGACAACCTGATTATGAAACAGAGTCATGGCAAAGTGGTCCTTACGAAAATATGCTTTGACGTGGCCCACAACTCACATCATATGTCAACAATGAGTACCAACTTCCCACCTATTTATAGGTACCCCAAACCACCAAATTTTACCATTGCCTTCCATGGACAACGGAAAACATGAGGTGGCGGTTTTATGCATGTTCAGCAAGTAACAACATTACTTAACCACTGAAACAATAGACACTCACCCATCTCCATTTTTATCGACGTTTTTGTACACCAACTTCATACTTCTTTTTTTAAGAGTCACTTTTCAATAACCGGAGCCTGAAATATCCGAAAACTAGAGGGTGCAATTTGAAACACGCCAACATTTTTTCTGCCAGATGCCAAAGAGACTTCTTAGGAAGGTTTCCATTGGTGAGGTTAGGCTCATAAGCAATAATAAATAGCCTATGCCTACTGTATGAAGAACAACCATCAAGGTGATAACAACATACTAATTATATGCTCACCTTAATTATTAAAATGTCGGCATAAATACCTTGGGTATTTGTGGTGGTGTGCTCATAGGTACACTCTTCTCTCCAAATTTCCCGGTGTGTACCGTGCGCCTCCTCTATTGGGTCGTATCGGATGATATCCTCTTCAATAAGAAGACTTCTCGATACGGCAGTCGCTGTAGGTAGCTCCGACTCGAATCCCCGGCGACTACTGACTCGATGTCAGCTGAACTCCTCGGTCATGGGGTTAACACTAGGTAGTAGTGTAGTGGATGACCAGGGAAGTGAAGCAAGCAAACCCAATATTCATAATTCAAGAATTTAAATTCTGATACTCCCCCCTTCTTGAATTTTAATAGGAACTATAAATCCAATAACATCAACTCGCCGTAGGTCATAGCTGTGTCTCAAGGATGTGAATTTTGACAAATGGAAATCGACCCAATAAAAAATTTAGATCAAAATCAAACTAAAGAAATACAGACGAACTTCGACCGCTGTAGTTAAAGAGGCTCCTAATCAGGAATGTTTTTAAAGAGATGGTTAAGGTGGAGCCGCTTCCTTAACTTCTCTAGCACCCATTTGTTTTAACGCCAGGTTCCTTGAAAAGAAGATACAACATCATTAGGTATCTTGAACACGTTATGGATTGAAATACTTCATTATACTTCATATATTCAGCCTGAGTAATGCTTTTACATGTACGCTTCATAAGTATTTCAATAGATAAATGAATGAACGATACTTTCAAACCATGAATCCTGTCACCAGTTATACAGTCATTCTTGTTGCCTTCGTTAAGTGCTTTTCATTTCCATAGTAGTACTCCTTCTTGTAGAATGCGAAAATGTTCCCTTCAATTGGAACTTCATCTGGACCTCTACGTAACAACATCGACGTATACATGGAATTATTTGTCACAGATGTATTCAGTCATTTAAGCCTTCTCTAGAGAAGTCACTAGGACATCTCTAAATTTCTCGAACAGCGTCCCCGTCAACGGCTTGGTGAAACTTCTTTGATGGATGAACATCTTCTGGTTGCTTCGCTGCCTCAATATCTCCAGTCCCAGATACACCTTAGGAACTCCAAGTTCTTTGATCTTGAATTCTTGAGCCAGGCTCCTTTTGAGTTCAGCTCCTCTTGCTGCTGAATTTGTAGCAATTAAGATGTCGTCAACGTACAGCAAACTTATCTTCTTGTCTCCAAACGAAAATGCACCTTTGAAGGGGGTAAATTTGAAACCCAGCTTCTCCATTACTTCGGAGAATTTTATGTGCCACCTTTTCGGGGAGACCTTCAGGCCATAAATGGCTTTCTCTGGCTTACACACACTGTTGACTGACAGATCTTCTTTGGAGTGAATAAATTCATTCCATTCTTCGGGTATTTTGATGTAAACATCCTTTTCAACCACCCCATTTAAAAAAGCTGTGGTAACATCTAGCTGGTGTAAGTCTAGATTCAACTTGTTTGCTACTGCCAGAACAAATCTGACATCATTCAGCCTTGCCACAGGTGAGTATACCTCTGACAAGTCATACTGATTTTTATCAGCAAACCCTCTCACGACTAATCTGCTTTTGTATCGAACAGATCCATCGGCTTCGACTTTCCTCTTATTGACCCATTTTGTGTTAAGGATCTTTGTGTTAGGAGGAAGACTTTGGAATTATTTTCCAAGTGTCATTCTCTGCAAGGGACTGAAATTCTGAATTTATTGCCCCTCTCCACAGCGCAGAATCCTTCGAATTTATAGCTTCAGCGTAGCTCTCAGGATCCCCTTCCTCTGTCAGGTATGCGCCTTCTTCCATTGTTTCGTAGAACTCCCAGTCACCTTGATCGCCTATAATCTCCTGAAATTCAACGTTTTCAGGTAGGCTCGAATCTTCTGGTTCACTTTGTGGAACTTGTGATTCGGGATATTCTAAATTTTCATCAGTGGTGTTTTGTATTTGTGTTGTTTCCTCAACTCCAACACCCTCGTCACCTACTGAATACTCCTCATCTACCTGGAACAGCTCCCCCCTTTCTGGATGTCTCAAAACTGCTTGGTTGGAACCATATGTTCTTGCTTCAACAAAATCGACATGTTTGGATCTCACTAGCTTTCTGGTAATTGCATCTAAGACCAGATAGCCAGTTTGCTGGCATTCAAGAAGGTAACCTTTTTGGCTCCTAGGTTGCATTTTTCCCTTAGGGGTGGGAACCAGGTAGTAAACTTCACATCCAAACCTCTTCACAAATGTCAGGTTTGGTTTCTGTCCCAGAGCCACCTCATAGGGCGATTTGAAACCAATTGATGCATTAGGCACTCGATTATGCACAAATAATACATGGTTCATTGCAAATCCCTAATATGACACTGGCATGTCTGCTGAAATCAGGTTGGCTCGTATTTTCTGTTGCAGTTCCAGATTTAAACGCTCTGAGGGTGCGTTGTGTTGTGGCGTGGCAGGCTCACATATTGTGAGTGTAATCCCTTCATCATGCATCCTCTTCTGCATCATCGTCGTTTTATACTCGCATCCTCCATCAGTTCTAATCTCGATCACCTTGGCTGTCTCCCCACACATCAAGCGAATTTCCGCGAGACATCGTGATAGAGCAAGATGAACTTGCGTCTTATCCGTGAGCCCATATGCAAATGCATACCTGGAGAAATCATCAGTGAAAGTCACAATGTACTTGTAACATGTGCTCCAAGCCAATGGTTTGATGGGGCCTTGTAGATCTGAGTATAAACGTTGAAACGGGACCTGCGAACGTCTTCTCCCCTGGGTGCAAGGTTGGCGTTTTGCTTTAGCCATTTTGCAGGCTGAACAGTCTAATACATCGTCACCAACTTTGACATTTGTAATTCCCATCTCCCTCAGAACTCGAATGAGGTAATTTTTAGAGATATGATTCAATCTCAGGTGCCAGAGCTTGCCTGGGCTAGGCCTTGAAGCTGGTACATCAGCTGGTCTCAAAATGGCCTGTGTCTCTCGTTCCAGGTTACTGCTTGGCTCTCTCGCACTTCCACCTGCGGTTGGCTCACTCTGTTGCTCTTCTTCTTCGTTGTTGCAGTGCCCACTTGGATCTCTCTGTTGATCTACTACTAGTTGATCATTCCTCCCCCCCAGAGAAGTGTCACAGACGCTACTCTGGTCAGCAACTAGTCCCAAACACGGGCGTTTGCGTTGAACAGACTCATCTAAGCCAAGAGCTGCCAAGATGGCTGTACGCTTGTGGGAATCAGCTCCAACTAGGGGAAGTGTAAACTCCAGTCGCCAAAAACGACCGTCGAATTTCCCTTTCTTCACCACTCGATTGGTGGAAACATCTAAGATGCAGACTCCGTCTTTGGAGAATGTTGCCTGAACATTGTCTGTCAGGACACGTCGAAGTGCAAACAAGTTAGTACACAGAGCAGGAGTGTACAGGACGTCTTTTAGGCATCCAAATAAACCATTATTCTCAATAACCACCTCTCCCATTTACTCAACAATTAAATCAGCTCCAGTATTCCCATTTGCACATGAAATTCTTTTAGGAACTGGTAGTCTACGAATGTTCGAAAGTAGACTTCTCTGATTTATTAAGTGGTCTGTAGCACCAGTGTCCAGAATCATGGTCAGAAAGCTTGTGTACATACCATCAGTCTTGCCGAGTAGAGCTGATGAAGGTTCCTCGGCAGATGAGGACTGGTTGTTGGCATAGAAGGTGTGCAATACCCAGACTTTTCTATGGGGATCATCATAGTCATCGTCGTCGCCCACTATCTGGAGGGCGGCGCTCCCCTTAGTAGCCAACAATTGTTTGGCTGCAGACAAAGGCATTTTGCTCAGAGAGGGTTGTCCAGGGTCCCTAGAACTCGACCTAGGCTTACCCTTTCTCGACGACAACAATCTCTGTTGAGCTGGCTGTCTGGACTCAGTGCTGCCCTTCTTCAATGGGCAATTTCTGCTTCGATGGTTTGTTAGCTCCCTGCAAGTGTAACAGAACCATCCAGACGTCCTACACATGGACGTTGTGTGCCCAGGACAATTGTACTTGAAGCACACGGTTCTACTGGTGACCTTTTCACCCGTATTTTGGTGTTGTTTCATATTTCTATGATGATGTTGCTTGTCAACTTTTCTTCGGTATTGACCATTGGTATTCCGAGGTTTGTTGCCATTCGGTTGTTGCCCTGTCCAGAGAGCATTGCCAGGAAGGGAAGCACGTCGAATTTCCTCCTCCTGACGTCGTCCCATTTCAATAAATCGCTCCTGCAACGCTTGAATTGTCGATAGTTCAGGGCGATCTATTTCAGCTGTGAAAAGCTCTGGTACAACGAGTTTGGTGGCAAACAGGAAGTTGTACACCCTGTCCTCATTTGGAACTTCCTCATATGTGGACAGCTGGCTTACCAAGCTTTCAAACCTGGCAACAAATGCGGTTGGCGTTTCAGCCTATGGATCAAATTTCATTGAATTCAACTTATTCAATATTCCATATTTGTAGTGACGACTTTTAGGCTGGCAAGTCGCTTCCAATTTCCTGAGCATTAGAAATGGCTCCTTTTCTGAACGGACCAGGCTATGCATCTCGTCGTCGATGCTCTGTACAATTAGGGCCAATATTTTTTTTTTTTTTTTTTTTTTTTTTTTTTTTTTTTTTTTTTTTTTTTTTTTTTTTTTTTTTTTTTTTTTTTTTGAGCATCGCCGCGCCTGCCGCTGAAAACTCAGGGGGTATGGCTGGATTCTCCTCAACGAATCCACAACCATGACTTTCAATTTCAGTCATCAACCTCGATTTCCAGCTCTCAAAGGATGACTGATATGTCAGCTGGTAATCAATTTTCGTAAATCTGACCTTGTTGGCCAGAGATATACTTTTGGGCGGATTTGTGTGGAGGTTAGGGGTCCCAAACGTCGACTGGGTATTCACCCCCATTGCAGCTGCAATCATGCCCAATGATTTTTGCATCGCCGCCATCGTCTTCTCCACTTCGCTCAGCCTCTCTTGAGCATTCAAAATTATTTCCCCAGATGGACTTGACTCGACTAGTCCCTCAGGTCTGGGCTCTTCATCTCTCAACAAGAGCTCCTCCATCTCGTCATCAACATCCATATCTACGGTGTTGATGTTCTCTCCTTGTCTGTAGACACACATGGAGATTATTGTTTCACTCGAATAGTACTCCCAAATATCTACCTGCATATGTATAAAAGCAACATGGAATTGAGTTCACCAGATAAATAAATAATTATTTGACATCGGCTAGTGGCTCATGCTTATACTCTGTAATGAAATTCACAAAGATTATACATACACAGGAATATTATCAATTGTCATCAGTACTACTCAACATCATATTCAAATTATATGTGTCATTCGATTGGCTTTAGAGACTTTTCTGAATTGTCAAAAACAATTTCATTCAATTTTGTATGATTATTTTATGTGCATTTTCAATTTCTCAAAACATCGAATTTACTATTTATGTGTGACTAGCAGCAGCTTTTCTCTCTCTATGTGGTCTGGCCAGACAATAACTGCTAATTGACACACCATCGACTCTCTTACTCTTCGGGTACGGGGGAGCATCGAAAAACCCCCTATTCCCACACTTGCCACATTTAGGAGGGGATATTTACGCTATATAGTAAATAATCAGCTTCGGGAGAATCAAGAATCCCACCCTCCATTTTTCTCACTGGGTCCATCAAATTGACCAGAATAATGATTTTATAAGTTACTTCCATTATTATATCCTTCTAGCTAATGGGGTACTTAATTTTTGCACATCTCAAACACTTCTAAACGTTTGAATTCGAATATCATACTCTTTTAGTTTTATTGAACGCCAATCATAAACAAAATAGGGAGCACGGTACACGGGTATCTCAAATGCGAGATTCAATTTTAACATCTACTCAATTTTTCGTGGCAAGGAGCATTATAGATGCTCTCATCAAACATCGAATTGGCTGGCTGGATATACCAGGGGTCGCAACCTGCACTGGTATCTCCTCTCGCTAGCCTTCTACGCAGGCTCGGGGCGGAAATGCTCATAAACTTGCAAACAGGGAGTGAATGAGTCCCATGGTTGACTACATCCAACCCTGGTCACAAGTCAGCTTCTATCGACGTTGTGCTTGCTGCTTTCCTTCAAAGGTTCCCACTGTGCAGCTAATTTATGCCAGGCTTATTCAAAAGCTTGGTGGCTTCACAGATTTTTACATCTAACTTCTACACCCAAGATAACTCGACATCTTGGGTAGTACCTTATACATCGACTAAGGTACCATCCTGGGCAAAAATATACATCAAGGTAAGGTAAGAGAGAAAAACGAACCTCCTTCGATACTCGAGTATTTAGTTTATTTATGTATCATCTAATTTTGCTTCTAGCCCAGGGTTTTCGAGATTATCTGGAAACTCGATTTATGTTTAGAACTATGTCCATCATCAACTCCGGCGGTATACCTTTTTGGACATTCTACAAACTTCGCTCGTTCTCTGGTTGAATGCGCAACTTGGACTCGGCAACCGAGAACGGCAATAAATTCAAACTTCCGACTCGTGTGGGATACTGAGCATGGGACAATTCAAAGGACGCGTGTACACAGTGTATTTTTATTCGCGAAATAAATTGTCAAATTTATCATCTACTTGCGTACACATGTGTACATTTTCGGAATATTTTATTTCCCTATTCCACGAATTTTCCCATATTCACTCGTCGAACAAAACAAAATCCTCCCTTTCTAAAAACGAACTAACGCGGTAGTGCGCGTGGTCATCGAAACCATTTTTATGAGGCGAATTATTTTTCCGGATATTATCTCGACGAGTGACACAAAATAACAATCACAGGATTTATTTTGGCTCAGTAATTCTAATCGCATCGTCAGTAAGTATGGGTCTCCAGTTTGAATCGAATTAGGAGCCATCTTTAATGGCGACGCGTTCATTACATCGTTGGTTGCACGCGGCTCGCAAATATTTTAGGATGAATATCTCAATTCCTAAATCGGCAACCCCGCTTGATTCAAAAATTTCTTTAGCAAGGAACTATTTATCCTTTAGCGTGATATTTTCAACCAACTGCACAACTCAAAGCTTGAACATCTCCGCTCCGTAAACTAGGCACTACAACGTGGGGTTATATTTCTCGTCATTGTAAAGCGTGCGCTAGACGCCCACGGCGCCGTATTAAAATGTCGGCATAAATACCTTGGGTATTTGTGGTGGTGTGCTCATAGGTACACTCTTCTCTCCAAATTTCCCGGTGTGTACCGTGCGCCTCCTCTATTGGGTCGTATCGGATGATATCCTCTTCAATAGGAAGACTTCTCGATACGGCAGTCGCTGTAGGTAGCTCCGACTCGAATCCCCGGCGACTACTGACTCGATGTCAGCTGAACTCCTCGGTCATGGGGTTAACACTAGGTAGTAGTGTAGTGGATGACCAGGGAAGTGAAGCAAGCAAACCCAATATTCATAATTCAAGAATTTAAATTCTGATATTAATATTCTGCATTTGTCAATAAAATGTTTTCTCTTCATGAAGGATAAAACTGGTTGCATAATTCTCCTGGCTAAATACTTCATGTTTTTATTTGCCCACATCTGAGAATGAGAATGACATTATAACATGGCCTAGACAATAAAATGGAAACAAGATAAGAGTAATCCGAATTTGTTACAGTTGGTTACCTGATAACAAGGGGCTTTGTTATTTTCTACTTCGGACATCGGTTGAGTGCGAAAATAGGCGGTTGTCTTATTCTAATACTCGTTTTTCCGTTATTTAAAAAATATTTCGCGTTTTGTGCGGTTCGATTGGTGTTTCTTTTAGCGATTTCTATGTCGTGTTCGCGTTGCGTTTCGGGAGTGAAATACGGTCGGGACTGTGCGGTTCTTCCAATCCCTTATTATTACTGTTGGTGAGTGCCTTTCATTATGAAAGAAGGAAAAATCGTGAAACCTTCTTCCATCCTTTCATCCAGGTTTTATTCCAAAGTAGTAATATTACCATGATTTTCTCGAGACTGCCACCCGATAGTCTTGAAATCCTGGTTCGTGAGTGCCTCTAACGTATCAACCAAACCTATAATTACTGTCTATATCCAATGAATACCTCTTTTCTCATTGATGGTGTATGTAAACATAAATTCGTTTAGCATCCTTCGCAACCTAGACCAAGCCAACAGGTTCTATTTTGAATCTACAGGGGTGGAGAGTGAAAGGAAATACGATCCATTTTTTAAAGGAAGTGTATCATTAGTCTAATGAAAAATATGAATGTTCAGTTCACTTAACGATATGGGACATCTAGAAAATCTCCATCCTTCAAAGATACCTATCTACACTACATTCTTTGAACGTAAATAATTACATACGAATTTTAACCATTAGCGCCCATATATTTTTGTAATCAAATTTTTTAATGAAAATTTGAGGAATAGTTTAATAGAGCTTCAGGAAGATGGGAAAAGTGTTGAAGCAATTCTAAAGCCGGGTTAATTAGTGGAATTGACACGCTATTTGGCAACGCTGGGTACTCAGTAGCTTTACATCGCTGACTTATTTATCCGGGGTCTGGTTGTTTGAGAGTAGCAAAGTATAGCTGACAAAACACGTAATAAAAACGATGCAAATCCTTACACACGGGTTGGTTATTCCTCTGACCAGGCGCATGGAAACTCATTTCTTCAACATGGGAGAAACAATGGGTGTGGCGGGTCCTGGACTCATTCCAATCGATTCAGGGTCCAAAGTTTAGTGGAAAATGATACCCCACACGCCCTAGTTCCTGGGAAAACTCGAAAACATATTCAAAATGGATAATATATACTCATTTTCACCCATAACCTCTTCCAGTGGGTGCCAATCGTTCTGGGACCCACTTCATTGGATTCAGCGTCCAAGATTTAGTGGGAAATGATACCCCACTCGCCTAGATCGCCCAAAATCTAGAAAATCCATTTTTCAAAAAACACATTTTGACCCCTACCCCACCCAAATTTGGTCTGATCGGGCTGAAAAGTTTCGAGGACCGTCCTAGGCCGGGAACAGACCCCTGTTCAAGAATGGTTGTTAATAATTAACAACCATTCCTGAACCAAATAATTATTATTTGGTCATAAAGTCGCATATTTTAAAAATTCGTGGCGCTTGGGTGCAAGTATTCTTCTTACCAACATTGGTACGTCTCAAAGGGACTTCAATGTTCTGTCTTAAAAATTCCTGGCTTTGTCAGTTAGAATTTAACGGTTCTTATAATTTGGGGAATGATAGGCACCGGGTCATTACTATATTCTAGTTTGGTTATTTTCAAGAATAATTTCTCTGATGAACGATATTACACTCAACCGCAGATGCTGAAGCCTCACTGAGGGGTCTGACTAGTGTCATGTAACATTACTCTGACTGTTGGTACTTAGTGCATGTATTTTAGGGGGAGGATGATTTCAGAGTTCCTTAGGGATTGAAGAAATCACTTGTGATTAGAAATGACAATCATTTTTTACTCCATCCTGACCCTCCTGGGCTACAGTTGATTTTAGCCGTCTTTTTCTCATATGCAAAAATAATCATAGCTTGAAAACTATTTGTATTTATCATCAACGCAAAATTTTGGATTTTGGTTCTTCAGCGGTTACCATGGGGTTTGTCGCATCTCCTGCGACAATAATGTAGATAAAATTCCCAAAGAACAAACTCAGAGCCGCTATCAGCCAGAGGATGTCAAATTTGGAGTCCAGTCCTTCGTCGTACCTCTCAGGTTTCAACGGACGCCAAATGTGCGGGTACAACGAATTAATGAACGCCAGCGGAATAAGCGCGAAGAAGTTTACGAATCCGTACACAAATCCTGTCCAAGTTCTTTCGATGTCGAAAAAATTTAAATGGGCGCCTTGGAAGTAACAGCTAGCAAAGTGGATGTATAAGCTACAAAATATCATATTGAAAATAATAGGAGTGGGGTAAGATAAGAGTAGCAGATTCACGCAGCCACCCCAAAATGAAATGGAGTTGCAAGTCTTACGGACGAACCGAGTGGGATATTTTTTTCTGACAACAACCTCTCCCAAGTATCCGATCAGAAACTGCACCAACGGGGTGAGTGATACCGATGCGAAAAATGAGAGGTATAAAGTGAGTTGGTAGTGGCTGCCTCTAGCGTATTGATATGATTGGCGCACTCCCGAATGATTGATGAAGTCGAAGAACCATCTGAACAGAACAGTAGGGACGAAGACGCTGTAAAACTGCGGTGATTTTAACAATCGTCCCCACGGAACTTTGCTCTCTTCCCCTGACAAGTCAATCTTTAGGTTGGAGTAGATGTAGTTTTTCTCTCGAGTTGATACGTAAAAGCATTTTTCCGGGCTGGGATATCCAAAAGTGTACCATCCAACGCACCAGAGAAGTCCTAGATTTCCAATCAGGAAGTAAATCGACGTCCAGCTTGCTGGCGAATCCTTCAGGAAGGCGTAGACTAGTAAAAGAGTCAAGTCAGAGACTAGTGATGAAGTGAAGACGAGAGGGACAGTCCGGGAAAGTTCGCACTGTGGAGTCCATCGCGCTAGTAATGCCATCACCTGAAACCCACAAAAGACAGTAATCGAGTTATTTATTCATTCACTTGTCATGGCTCAAGAACAATACACGAAGTGATGTACCAATAAGTCATTACATCATCACCTTAGCTGAAATAATGAACGGAGGGGCCACCCGAAGATAACCCTGACAGCCAAACTAAGGGATGTTCTCCCCAACGATTTCTGGGACGGAAAAGGGAGGTGCGCAGAGTTACAACAAGATTTACTCCTTCCATGTTATTTGGCGCTGTTAGGTACTTCCTCGTTCATGTCATATTGGTATCTTACTTTAGACTGGTCTCCTCACTGGTCTAACTTTCAGGCTTCATATTTTCACGCAGGGCGATACGAGTCCAATGTGTTTCTCACCCCAATGCAAGGAAATGAGCCACAATTATAAGGAGAGCTCACCCCACGGGTTATGCTTCTCCCCCCCCACTGCAAGCAGTGGGGATACAGTCTTAACAGACTGGAATGATTGTCCCTTCATTCAGCAGGTCTTGGATAGGGAGTAGTAAACTACTCCCCTCAAGTAACGACTTGGGTAGTTCGTGCATAGTGCATTCTAGCTTGCACTACCACTTCAGCAGAGTGGTTCCCGAGTGTTGCATCTCAACTCCCAGAGCCGGTCTGTATTGGTACATCCAACACAGATGTATGCAGCACAGGCCTTCCCATTATAGGCACCTTCATTGGGTGAAGCCCTCTGGCTAGGGTATGCCTCAACCGGCTATACATTTTGGACTAGACCTAAAGACGAGACTAGCCTCTGCAAACCTTTGTAACTCTCTGATTGAAGCAAGGCAATGCGTACAAAACTCCACCAAACCACAGGGCTCTATCACCGACGGCAAAACAGTTACAGGGAACAGGAGTAAATTCACAGTAGCTTTAGTTGTCATTGAACAGTCACTGAAGTCAAGCAAACTAGGATAGTTCCAGAAGTCAGAGCATCACTCAACTCTTGTAGGAATTTTTTAGATAGAGTACAAGGCTCGCGTGGAGGGAACTAGGAGTTTCTTGACTGTATGTGGGACATGAACAGGGTTTGTGCTAGGTAAGAGACCCATTGAGTAAGCCTTTTGAGTCAGATATGGGGTCAAACTAAGAAGTCCCATTTCACTGTCAAAAAGTACACTAAGCCAAGACAGAGATATTGCTATCAGCTCAGCAAAGACTCTTACTTCAAGAGTCCTGAAGTCCTGAAGAGTACTGAAGTTTCCCACAATTGGGGACCAACCCCCTCAGCGTTTGTTTCCTACTTCCCCAATTATAAGACAACAAAAAAATCATTAAAATACACACCAATGGTTCCTTCAAGCCGTGGAAGAATCCCAGAAACAGCGAAACTGCCAGGATGGCATTGTAATTGCCAAACACTACAACACTTGGAATACAGTACTGCAACGCAGTTATACAGAAAACTACGACCAACATGAACCATTTCAAGTTGACTTTCGTCGTTAACCACCCGCCCACTATCATTGACATAAAACCGAGGACATTCCAAGAATCAACGAGTATTGCCTTCTGCTGATCAGTCCACGTTCTGACCATTTGTCTGTAAGGATCGTCAAACAGAGTGAAGTTACTGATGCTAACTGCGTCCACCATAATGATTGATATACGCATTGTTTGCTGCATGTTGTGTTCGACGATTTCACATAAGACTAATAGTAGCACTTGGATGTGACGGACACCACATCCCCAATATTCCACCGCCATAGCAAGTATAAGCAAATAGACTGAGTGGTTATTGTACATAGTGACCTGTCACCGAGTTCAACTTGGTTACATTGCAAGGACTGGTGGTGTGATGACCATATGATTTGATGAACTACTTACTTGAGAGTTAGTGTGGCACCAGTACTATATTATATTAGCATTAGAACCAGCTGCAGAGAATTACTCTGTCTTTCTGATGTGTTGTTTGCTCCTGCCTCACAGAAAAATTCTATACCCAATGTGCTGGGCTGTTTAATAAATTATTTACTGACAATGTTTTCCCGTATATTTGGTGTTTTACTTGAATTTTTCTCATTTAAATTTTGTTTCTGATTTTTATTGTTCTGTCTTCTAGATTTTCCGTGTGCGTTATGAACTATGGCAGAACTTCCTCCTCCAAGCAAACCGTCAGGTCTCAAACCTCCTTCAAAAATAGGGCGACCATGCTCTTCCAACATACCAAAACCAGCTGTGCCAACATCTTTGCCATTAAGTGAGTATCTAACGTAAGAACTTGCTGGTAGGATGACGTGCATAGCCAAATAGCGTAGCGAAATTTCTCTTCTGTGTCTCAAATTTGGGGGGAAATGCCTGACTACCCCCATCCATGGAACAGTTGTGAGAAATTCAGAATTCAACTAGATACCACCGCCTCACAAGGAAAGCTCATTATAAAAATGAGCCCCTTTGCCCTATATATTCTGATTTGCTCACCTCTTATCCAATTTGTCATTCTTTAAAACATGAAATTCGCCGGGTGGCAACATTTTTTTCAGAACTATCTGAATTTTTACACTCATTTACCTATCCATTTTGGTTGGTTATTCCTGGAATAATCAACCCATGTTTTCATGCAAAAAGTCAATCTCTTCGATTCGGCCCAAAATTTCTGGACGTTTCAAGGTGTCTAGATCAAAATAAGCAAATATCTGTCCGCCGTCCACGCCGACATTAGTAGTTGAACATTTTCTAAAAATGACTCCAATGATGTGGGCCCACTGGAAGAGGTTATGGGTCAAAATGGGTACCTATCTATCTACCCATTTTGAATACGTGGTTTCGAGATTTCTGGTACCTAGGCGTGTGGGGTATCATTTTCACTAAATCTTGGTCGCTGAATCCAATGAAGTGGGTCCCAGAACGATTGGCACCCTCTGGAAGAAGTTATGGGTCAAATTGGGTATTTATTACCCATTTTGAGTATGTGTTTTTGGGATTTCTGGTACCTAGGCGTGTGGGGTATCATTTTCCACTAAATTTTGGACTCTGAATCGATTGGAATGGGTCCGGGACCCGCTACACCCTCTGTTTCCCCAATTTCCCCCATGTTGAAGAAATGAGTCTCCGTATGCCTGGTCCGAGGAATAACCAACCCATTTAAAAGAATTTGCAGCGGTTAATTACCTTCAGGCAACTGGTTTTGTCTATACTTTTGCACTCCACATCCCCTCTCAGATTCACCACGCTCATCGGCTTATTTATACATCTACAACTGTCGGTTTGAGTTAGTATAATTGTTAAGTTTTTACATAGTTCTTTGTGCCATTTAGATCGGACGTGTGCGAGAAGAAAAAGAAGATGATTCTATCCAATTAACAAGACTACTCATCTGTGTCGCGTTGAAATATTGGTCTGACCTTAGAGCAATTAACTGAAGCATGATAACTCTTCTAGATAAGAGGCTGTAGGAGTGGCATCTTTCGCCATAATGAGTTTTTTGTTGATTGACTCGAGCTGCAAAATCTTGAAGTGTTGCCGCTTAGTCCCCTGTGCGTTACATAGTTTCGCATCACTCTTAGCTTCTGCATATCCAAATTGCTGATTATTTTCTCCCGGAAAAGCAGTTTTTACATTAAATTAATTTACAAGTTTACTCATTTGAATTGGGATGTAAAAAGAGAAAAGCCAGGATAAAACCTAAATCTAATTTATTTATGCGTTTGAGCAGGGATAATCCTGCACACTCTTCCAGCATTGTTTACTGTTGGTAAATAGAAGTTCATTGTTGATAAAATTGTGACATAGAATAATAGAGAAATTAGACATAAGTATGCAACAATTCATCCTGGCTTCTTCTCAATTGGGTATTTAATAGATGAATGTACATTGATTTATTTCAACAATCTTCTAATATCATTAGGCACAAAAAATACAGTAATGTACATACAGTCATATGTAATACCTACAGTAAAATGCCTGAAATGTTTCCCAAAAATGTGGGTATTGTGGAACAGTTTGTTTGAAAAACCTGGAGGAAGATGGAAGAACCGTTCCGATTAACTTCAGAGGTCTGCTAACTGCCAGTCAATCATTCGGGAATTAAGCAATTGCAACAGTTGTATTGTTAAAAGGAAATTATGACAGCATTACCACCAGACAGTTAAATCCTTTCTAGTTCGTACACTACATCACAATCATCAATCTTGCCCTCAAACAGCTTCTCAACTTGCTATACGACAGTGGAGGCATAAAAAGTTTTAGTTTCCTATTGTCAATTGCTCCACTCAAGTGCAATTAAGAGACTTCTGGAGAACACTAAGCAACTGTGTGTTTATCAGCCATATGGATGTCATTCCAGTGCAGTAACAAATCTCCAGTTTGATTGCTCAAAGAGAAAAACGCTGGTTATTAGTCGCCAACTCAATGAGGCTGTTTGAACATTACAACGAATTGGAAATGATACCACCACCCTTACCAAAAAAACATTCGAATGGATATGATATTACACAAGCCCACAACTCCGTGGGGAACCGACCCGTTCTGGTCAGGTTCCATTTAGAAACAGTAGTACCCCCACTAATCGAAATCAGTTTTAAACACTTCCGAATCATTCCAATCAAAATCCCTTATCGCAGATTGTCTATTGACATTTTTGGATGACAAACAAAGTCCTGATTATTCAAACTAAAAAAAATTGGGGCACGACATTTGATCATTTCTGCTGAACTTGTGAAAAGGTAGTTTGATTTAAATTAATTTTTTTTAAAAAAAATTTTCAAAATTACCACCAAAGATTGTCAGTATTTTTTAACAAAAAAAATTTAATTTAATAATTTAATAAAATAAGTTTTTTAGAAATTTCTTCATCCGGACAGCTATGACAGTCGAGGGCCCAGACGTGTGTGAAAACGAGAGGTCTTCCGTGGAGTCATCGAGTCCTGATTCAATTTCGCCATTAGGTTCTTAGTGATTCGAGTGATGAGAATATCAGTTCGAACCGCCTTCTTTATTTTTCGTTCCTCTTTATGAAACGCCATAAATAGTTCCAACAACAGCAGCGAAGTCAGCACCATTGACAATGTGGCTTTTATAAAAACGCACATCTTCAAGGAAAATCTCAAGAAGACTCGGGGGTGGTCAAAATAGGTGACAATGCGTTTTATTGTAACTACCGAGTTTGCGATAGTGCCAACGCTTGACAACCCAATTATCACATTATCCATAAGAAGAGGTAATTTTCGACGTCTGAGTTCTTCCGCTGAACGGACTATCAGGGGAATCACAGGCAGTCCAACGCCGTACATTTGCAAAATCAACTCCATGTTTCTAGACGAGCCAAAGAATGGGACTGTAAAATCTGAGCTGCTGTGAAGGATCGCTATAAGAAGTGCGAGCACAGTTTCAACCAAGCACAGAACTTCCCACATGAAGGTATACCCATGTAACAGCACAGAAGAACTTTTACTACTATAATTGGATGGAAAACAGTTTTTAGCTTCTGTAAATTATGGTTACCGTTCTCAACAACAAGCATGAAAACTAGGAACATACTTCAGGAGATGCTTTTGGTTGGTTATTCCTTGAATAATCAACCTATGTTTTCATGCAAAAAATCAATCTCTCCGATTTGGCTCAACATTTTTTTCTGGGTGTTTCAAGGTGTTTAGATAAAAAAGCCAAAAGTCCGTCCGCCGTCCACGCCGTCTTTGTAGACAATTATCTAAAAGTTTGGTCTAGTAGGTCCTCAAAACATTTCAGCCCGGTGTGCTTTACCGATAAAATATTACTGATCTGAACCAGGCGGATTTCGCGATGCGAAGCGACCCCTCTCTAGTGTGCGCATATCTTTAATATTAATGTTCTCTAGAAAAAATAGAAAAACTCTGCAAATTGTTACACACGGGTTGGTTATTCCTCGGACCAGACGCATAGAGACTCATTTCTTCAACATGGAGAAAATAGAAACAGTGGGTGTGGCGGGTCCCGGACCCATTCCAATCGATTGAGGGTCCAGAATTTAGTGGAAAATGATACCCCACGCGCCTAGGTTACAGGAATCTCAAAAACACACATTCGAAATGGGAATAGTGAGGGCCCCCGTGTGCTGCATTGCCCTATTGTAGAAGATGGTGCCGAGCACACATTCTTTATGGGAGAGGGAATGGTACAACCTCTGGGAACAACTGGATGAAGATTTGCCATTATCACGGGGGGAACTGGTGAGAAGAATGACAAAAGACGATCACGGCTGACACACAGAGTAGCCAACTATATCGAAGTGATCCTAGGAAGGAAGATGATCCTGGAAGAAGTACGACAAAGGGCCATGCGACCGACTGAGCCTTGAACAAGTGTCCAGACTTAGCCCTAAGTAATGTGCTGAACAGTCCTAGGCTGAGGAGGGGAGGTTTTAGTGCGTTGGACTCACAGCTAACTGGGCTGGCGGTTTCCAAATAGTATTTAGCCAAGGGATCAAATAACACCTAGATATCTCAAAAAATGTCCTCACCTGGCCATGCAAAAAATATAAAAAATTAAAAATAAATACAAATCCAATAATTGCACTTTACATTTACACTAGCTAGTAGACTGGCGGCATGATGGCTTGATGAAATCCTTCAGGTTTTCGTAAATTCGTAGCATCCAAAACTTCCGGAATCAATTTACTTATAGCTGGTTTGGAGACTGTAGAAAGCTGATAAAAAGCAATAACTGCATCCATTTGCAAGGATGCATACAGCGACTTGCAGTTTCACTTCTGGTGAGATTGCATCTCGCAAAACGGTGAAATTTGAAATAATAATCATTCTTAGAATAAATCAAATCACATTTGCTAGAGCCATCTAGGACCGATAGGGACGGAGTGGCAGCCCGATTGGACCAAATTTGGGAGGAGGGAGGGGTCAAAATGAGAGATTTTCAGTGATCAAGGCATCCGATTATTGATGTTACCTTCCAATGGTGAACATCAATATTCGACCGTTCGATGCTCATCCCTAGTGTAGCATTGCTTATGAATGGATATACCTTCATTCAACTATACCCCCCCCCCCCCCCCAAACAACGGAAGATGCTTTGCCAGGAATAAAAATGCAGTCAATGAGTCGCAACATGACCTCCCTTACAAATGTTTGTTGTGAAGGGAGATTTGTGTTGCCTCTTGCTCCTCAAGTTACTCACTAATTTCATTTGTGACTGCCAACAGGTTTGTGCAGGACAGTTAAATGGCCCAACTTGACAATTCACGCAACAGTTATCCGTTTTCGAAGCAGAAAGCAGCAAAAAAATTGAAAGGAAAACAAGTTGACGCAATCAGTATCAAGAAAATGATCTAGAGAAGCAAAATGGAACAACGGAGAACCTTCTAACATGACCTTTCAACTTCCAGCTCTCAAAAAAATCAGTTATACCTGCAGCTTCACTGTAACTGAGGCTCAGTACTCCAAAGAGCCAAATGCCAACCAACTGTTCCTGAGCCATTTCCGCTTCAATTAATACCGCTCTATCATCTCTATCGATAAATTCAGACAGAGAAGTCTCCTATTTTAACCTACCACAATGAATCGATGAAACTGATTTTTGATCAAATCCATCTAATGTACCCAAATTCAACTTTTTGGATCTTATTTGCCTCTACCCGGAGTACCCCTGAATCTACGCCCCTAAATACAACATTTTTATCATTTCATGTAGAGGAGGTATGGTGTTTGTGGTCGGTACTGATTACCCTATGGAGTCAAATACCACCCTTATGCTGACAGCTTCGTTTTTGGTTCATGAGGCATCGTGTTGAGGACTTGGCGTCTGAAATTTCCCTTCTCCTCTGAATGCTACTGACCAGAGCTTCCTAGCTAAAATTACCGAAGTTCCGATTGTAAACAGCACATGTCGCAATTCTTGATCCGTGTTCACCCTCGAGCATTAGGGCTCCCTTCACTCTCTGGTCATGGGAGTGGATCATAGTATCAGGTGCTGTAACTCGAGAAAACGTGTGCATGTCGCCCATGTATCATTAGCCCATTTTATTTATGTGATTGTAAAGTATCCGATTTTGAACTCAATGACCCCATGAAACTCTACCGCGAAGACCTTTTGCAGCCGAAGTCTTCAATAAATTCCAGTTTCTTCCCTCCTTTCGCGCCATTCAGCCCATCACAAGGACCACTGCTAAGTAGATGCTGTTTGTAGTGGACGGCGTTGGCGCTCGTAAAATTTACATTCTTGGGGAATCCTCCTCTTCAGTTGATCGACCGCGAACGTATTGTTAAATCCGTCAGCGCTGTTCAAGTGCCAAGCCTCGTTTATAGCGACAATGAGCAGGTGGATGCTAATCAGAGGCCTTGAGAACCAAACTAGCGTAGGAGTTGGATTGCCGGTCGTGTTCGTTTTATATATTTCTTGAAAACATCGGTGCGGCGTGTGTTTGAAGTCTGGTTCTCCATATCTCCCTGTTGAGCACCCAACTTGTGTTGAACTTCACGCTTGTTGTCATGTTAATAAGTAAAATGACAACTTTTTTTGAAAAAGAGAACTAGTTGCTCGTTATTACTTCAAAATACGTACCTAGTTGAACTGATAGACTAAAAGGCTTGACAAATTTTCTATATTTTGTTGTTGCAGGTTTGTGCTAATTTTTGTTTATTATTCCTTGAACAATTTCATTTAATTCATTCACTCATGTTCATGCCGATCTCTCTGATTTGCTCCAAAATTTACTTTGCAAGATATCTAGATCAAAACGCTGCAAATTCTTTCTCGGAGACTCATTCCAGTCGATTCAGCGTCCAAAATTTAGTGGAAGGCGGTACCCCACACGCCTAGGTACCAGAAATCTCGAAAACACATTCGAAATGGGTAGATAGATACCCATTTTGACCTATAACCTCTTGCAATGGGTGCCAATCTTTCTGAGACCCGTCTTATTGGATCCAGCGTCCAAAATTTAGTGGAACATAATGCCCTACACGCCTAGATCGCCAAAAATCTCGAAAATCTATTTTCCGAAAAACACGTTTTGACCCCCCCCCCCCCCTTCCTTAAAACTTGGTCCAATATGACTGGAAAGTTTTGGTCACTGACCAAAACTTCTGATTTTTAGACAATTAGCACAGCAAAAATGACAACACTGAAACGAAAACATTCCGAGTCCATAATCCATTATGTATCAATATAGTCGTATCTTGATCGTTTGGGAAAGCGTCTCTACTACACCTATTAAAATATAGAGAAAATTAATTATTAAAAAAATTAACATCAATACCCTTGGTGAATTGACTATTTTTCACCTCATTTTGTTCAAAAACCACCCCTGCCCTCCTTGTATATGCTCCAACCAGGGCATATTATATTATACCATTATATACCAGAGCATAGGTATATTATACCTATACCATATATATATAGCCACTTGCCGAAATTTCCAGATTAGTTCCTACGGTCTCTTCTAATGTAATTTCACTTAGAATTTGTGATAGTGGCCATTTGAATGATTAAAGGTTGGAACCTCGAATCTTGAAACTGAGTAGGCTCCAGTCAGCTTTTTTAATTGTGGCTACTCACCTGAAATTATCAAACTCGAATCGTGGCTTCTTATATTTTGCGGCGAATTAAATAATTACTGTGGCATTATCTACTCTGCACGGGCTACGCACTAGATACATTAGTGAGATCCTCCGTGATAAAATGGCGGGAATGTATTCGCCCACGGAAATAATCTTCAGTCGTTTCAAAAATTAGTTGAAGGAAATATCAAATAAGTGTTTGATGAAACCGGTAGTCGTGAAGTAATTTAATTTGAACCTTGGGCCTAGAATTTCGTCCCATTTTGATTTAGATAAGGTCTTGAAAGAAATTGAGTGGCTACTGGAATAATTGGGCCACCTACGACCGGTACTAATAATACATCAGCATGGAACTCGGATGGAATCCAGTTCAGAGGAAGTGAACTTGAAGTGGTGGGCATTAAATAAGTGTCTTGGGAAATTAAATCGAAATGTTCGGTGATCATCAGTTAAGTTGTGATGGTCATTCAGCGTCTTCGTGAGTAGGAGACAGTTACTGTTAACTGATTTCTAAACGAGAATCTTGGGAGTGGCGGCAAAACGTCTGAAGTACATCACCAAGTAACGGTGAAGCCAAGAAAGCTCATAGTTATGCGCAGTTCTCATTAATATGAAATGATCCCAATCACCCTGTGGTTGTATGAAGAAAAATCACATTCCAAGAAGGAAAGCAGATACTCGGATGAGAAATAAAACGTGAGTTTGAAACGCCCTGCATTAGATGCAATGTTTGACTGTTCTCTTCTATGAAGGACTGATCAGAGTACTCCGGGACCGGTATTTTACAGGCAGCTAGGAAAGTTGGGAATGGAACTGAAGAGAGTAAAAAATTATTTATTTATTTTGTATTAGTTTATTAGACAAGACAAGGCAAAAAGTAAGAACAGTATTTTGTAAGTACGTACATTCTTCACATTTTATGTCTTTTGGACGCTGAATTGATTGGAATGTGCCTCCATGGTCCTGGTCCGAGGAATAACCAACCCCTGTGAAAGAATTTGCAGCGTTTTGGTTGGTTGGTTATTCCTTGAATAACCAACCTATGTTTTCATGCAAAGTCATTTTGGTACCTAGGCGTGTGGAGTATCATTTTCCACTAAATTCTGGACCCTGGATCGATTGAAATGGGTCCAGGACCCTCCACACCCATTGTTTTCCCCATTTTCCCCATGTTTGAATATGTTTTTTCGAGATTTCTGCTACCTAGGCGTGTAGGGTGTGATTTTCCACTAATTTTTTGACGCTGAATCCAATGAGACGGGTCCCGGAACAATTGGTACCCTCTGGATGAGGTTATGGGTCGAAATGGGTGCCTATCTACCCATTTCGAATGTGTGTTTTCGAGATTTCTGTAACCTAGGCGTGTGGGGTATCATTTTCCACTAAATTGTGGACCCTCAATCGATTGGAATGGGTCCGGGACCAGCCACACCCACTGTTTCTATTTTCTCCATGTTGAAGAAATGAGTCTCCATGCGCCTGGTCCGAGGAATAACCAACCCGTGTGTAAGAATTTTTTGTTCTAGATATCATGAAACGTCCGGAAAAGACATTTTGGGGCCGATCGGAGCTGGTCGACCTAGGGCATGAAAACTGATTGATTATTCAAGGAATAAACTACCCAAATGAGAATAACGTTGGTCTACCGTCCGCCGTGCTTTGACAGTATGACATTTTCAAAAATCTGAAATTTTGGTCAGGGAGCCGTTTTTGACGCTAGTTGCTCCTCGAAACGTTTCAGCCCGATCGGACCAAACATAGTGAGAACGGTGTGGGAGAGGGAGGGGGGGGGGGCACAAAATGGGTTTCATGAATAGTGGCGATCAAGGCTCGTGGGGTATCCCACTAATTTTTTGACGCTAGATGTATTGAGACAGGTCCCGGAGATTTCTCTAAGACTACATTTTCACCCATACCTTTCCCCAATTTGGTCCGAGCTGAAAAGTTTTTAGGATCAAGTTTAGCCAGAAAGAGGTCCCAGACCAGCATGTCAAATTTTTAGAAAATTGTCAATCACCAAAAACGAGGACGGCGGACGGTGGACGGACTGACTGTTGTCAGCTCAAGTTCAACCTCAAAAAATTCCAGCCCGATTGACCCAGATTTGAGCAATGTATGGGTACATGTGTTTTTTGAAACTCGATTTTTGGGACCTAGGCATGTGGGGGTATAGTTTTTTCACTAAATTGTGGACGCTGAATCCTTTGAGATTAGATCCGGACCAATTGGCGTCCTCCGGAGATGGATTTAGTTTAAATTGGGTACCTTTTGAATGTAGGTTCCCGGGAATTTCGGGTACCTAGGCGAGTGGAGTATCATTTTCTTCTAATTTTCGACGCTGAATCGCCATTCGACACTCACTGTTTCCCCCATACTCTCGCTCTTACGAATAATAAACCGTTGTAGAAAATTATCAGAACTTTTATGTGGAGATAATCCCGCAATTTCAGCCACCTTAACTAATGATCTTGAGCTGTTCACCAGTTATTCCATTGGCGTAGGAGGGAGGATCTCTTCAACACGAATGATTAACTGTCGTTCATCAATTTTGATTTCGTTACATATCGTTTCGCTTCCTGAACACATTTGTATTCATTTCGAACCTCCTCCAGTTGGGAACGGAACCACGTAACCTACATCATCCGCTTGACATTGAACGTTTCGTGGGCGGTGAGGCGAATTTTTTGAACTGCGCATGTGATTGGTTTATTTTCGTTCGGTTACATAGTTCGTAGCTCATTATAAATAGTCTGTAAAATTTAAAAAAAAAATTACTAAATGTCGATTTAATATCCTAAATGTCTCATTTCCACCTAGGTTTTGGATTGATTTGGTACTGCGTCCGTCTACTTGGAACGGTGACATGGAACCTCTTGGTTCTTTAGACGTTTCCGCCGGCTCAGATTTGGGGAGGATTAAGATGAAAATGTGTTTTTTGAAACTCAATTTGGGATTTTTTTTCGGTAGAAACATGGCACGAGGGATATTACTATACACTAACTTTTGGACGCTGAATCCATTGAGATGAGCTCCCACCGGCGATGGGTCTGGAGTAAAATGGGTATCTACGTACCCATTTTGAAAGTGGGTTTTCGATATTTGTTGGTGCCTAGGCGTGTGAGGTATGATTTCCCACGCTGAATCGGTTGGAATGAATTTTGGGCACATACTCCTCTTCTAACTCTTGCTGTAAGGAATAATTACCCATCGTGGTAGGATTTGCATAGTTTTTGTGACATAAAATTCAACAATGTGGGAGTGTAATCAACTCCTCTAGTTTCCAACTCATGACAATCAATCTCTCCAAGTTACAGCCTCAAGTCCTACTAGGAAGCGTGATATTGTCTGTAACACGCAAGTATATTGTGCAACATTTTCGGAACGACAGGAACTCTGAATATTGTTGTAGAAATTCGCGACCATGTTGCTTTTAGTTTTATTTTGTTACCGTATACCTACGTGTTCGTATCTGACGACAGCCTTGGACTGCGGTGAGCGAGGGCTTGTTTACACGTAATGGGAGACTGATGTGATGGCAGACGAGGAGTCTCCCAACAGAAGATGCTCCGATATCCGAACCTACGATCCGCTCGTAAAAACAGACGGTGACTCACGGCATAGCCCCCCCCCCCCCACTACCACAACCCTCTAATTCATAATTGTATTGATGAAGTAATTGATGATGGTCAGTTTGTTGCGGAGGTGAGCAGAAACTCGGGGAAACCAGTGCGGAGAGGGGACTCCAAGAGAGTGGGTTCTCCAGCTCAGGGTGTGGGACATCCTCCTCATTCCTTTCTAGATCTTTCAGTTGTCAACGTCTTCCCATGCCAGCGCTATTCAGCCATCTTATGTCATCAGGTAAATAGACGAAGCCTGAACCTGATGTAACAGCCTCCTGGTCATCAATAACTCCTTAACTAGCACTCAGCCAATCTAACGCCGACTAACCGACCTGGTTCATTCTCCTCGACCAAAATAGTGTTTACACTTACATCTCCATTCGTCCCGGAGACATGAGACAGGATAATTTCTGGCACCTTCACACGGCCACACGCGAATACCAAATAGGTGTACTCGACTTCAGATAAGAAGTGCTGTCAAAGTATTGGTAGTAGAGTGCCCACAGATTGTCGCAGGCCTTTTACATAGGTTTTGACGGATTTGGCGACTACGTAAAAGTATAAGAAAGAACCTATGCTGCCATAACCCACCTCGTCAGAATTTAACAACTTGTTGCTACATTTTAATCGAACCTGATTCTAAACCTGAACTTCAAATCAAGTGAAGACGTTGTGAATAAGCTACCTACACCAGGGCAGAATACGCTACAGTTCCGTTTAGTTTTGGCTTCCTCTTTGGCATTATTCTTGGCCAAATAACGCAATAACGTCCCACCTATTTCAATAATGATCTCACTGGGACAAACAGGCACAAAACTCAGATTTCGACACCCAGAGGATGAAAATGTATTAAAAATTACATCGGAATAATAGTAAAGTTTGCGGTGCGTATATTGCTGACGAGCTCAGCTTCTGATCTTCTTTTTTCAGTAGCTTATTTTGCAATTTTCTCAAATAACTTCAACATAATTCAGGCTCAATCGACTATAAAAAAAATTTAAAATGATAGTAGGAAGGTCAAAAAACGTCATTTCAGCTTAGTTACCCTCAGAGACTGATGTAAAACGGTGTATTAGATTTGAGAAAACAGGGTCATGTAAACAGATTTCTTAACCTAACATGTACATCTGCCGTTGATTTTTTGCCACTCGGGCCAAAAAAAGGACAACGCTTCAATAATTCTAAATTTCTACACAAAAAAAAACCAGTAAGTATACTTAATTTAATCCTACTTCAAATCGACCCTTTTCCGTACGTGCAAGCACCACCCACCTATGAATAATAAATAAATAAACCATCGTGCAATATTTTTCAGGAGATAGGATAACAAAATTCGAAAAATTTCTTAAATCGTGAATAACTTGGAAACGAGGTCTCTTAAAAGAATTCTAAAAGACAACTTTGTCGGAAACAAGCTTTGGAATCGATGTCATGTGTTGGCAACTTGACCTGGAACACCCTGTATGGGACCGCTTTGTCGGTAATAATTATGTTAGTCCAGCATTTTATTATAATGCTATATTATGTATAGTATAGCTCGCCTAGTCGTACTCATGTATAATTATTCGTGATTGTGATAATCATAATTTATTATTCGGGTTGAATTTACCCTCTACGGCGACCATTCGTTTGATATCCTTCACAAATCTGACGGCTTTGAGATAATACATTTTTTTATTCATGTCCGTAATGGCCTGGTTCACCTCATTAACCATTGAATACGTTGAATCAACTTGACCATTTTCGAAAATAACCTTAATTAGCTTCTGTCTTACCTCGTTTTACCGGTTTAAAGCTCGTATTGCTGCTTATAGTCATGTTAGCGCGATTTACGGCGTGGCCCTTCTGGTTTTAAATGTCGATTATAAAATGGATTCTTAAGAGAATTTGCGTAATTTATGGAATCTGAAATGTCTTGAAAAATTAAATGTTTTGACGTTCAAAAAATTATCATTGCGCTTCACGAAGATTGAAGTGCAGTTAAGTTCGGTCTTGTAGAATTCAAGTTACTGGATTTGGAATTACGCACGGTAGGCTTTGAGATAAGATCGCGAAATCACGAAATGAGGAGAATAACTGCTTTCAGCGCTATTTGCGTAGGAATCCAATTCCTCAGGAGCGGTTTAATCGGATAAGAACTGGTTTGTAACGATCGCACCTTCTCGCCTATGATCTTTCCGCGAAGGTTATGTTATACTACGCTATAGGTCCGGTGACGACTTGCGGGGAACTTCATTGCCAATCGTGACCCCAAATGTGTGCAATGGGGTAAAAATCTAATAAAATATTAATGCCATCTACATGTTTCATTTCGGTATATTATTCCTTGAATAATCAACTTATGTTAACATGCTAGAGGTCCTTATCTCCTATTTTCCCCAAAATTTGGATATCAAGATATCCAAATGCCGAAAATTGATTTTCACAAAACACATTTTTACCGATACCTCTCCGAAATTTTGGCCGATCAGAGTGATAAGTTTCCAGGACCAAAATTTCAAGAACTTTCAGGAACTTTCTACTACCAAAAACGACGTGGATGCCGGGCGGCCTACTGCTGACAAATTTCCGGGAAAATCCGGAGGGGTACCTCTGGCATGAAAACATTTGTTGGATATTCAAGGAACAATGAACTAACAATCAAAATGTAGAACATTTTCGAAAAATTTCCAATTTTGTTCAGGGATTTCTTTCCAGCTCTAGTTAGTCCTCAAGACGTTTCTGCCCGGTCGGACAAAAATTTTTTTTTTTAACTTGATTTTTGGGATTTTTTGCTAACTGCGCATGCGGGGTTTACTGAATCGATTGAGATGAGACCTGAACACTCTCATGTTTTCCTCATATTTTTGCTCCTTTGAACAATAAACTATTGTGGACGAATTTGCAGCATTTTGGTTTACTATTCACTGAGCAATGAGCTGTCCAAAATATCACGTTTTGTGCTTTCAATCTAGTTTGAAAATTTTGAGGTTTTTCCCATCATTGTTGATGGGACTTGACGTACTACTGCTGTCCTTTTAGATAAGTAAGGAATTTTAAAACCGAAAAACACGCGGAAAAGGGCTGTGTCAGGGACGCGACCATGTATCCAAACGATAACGATTTATAAGTTCGCCCAGTACTGAAAAATATTTCCGTACATTTACTCACGGAACGATTTTCCATCAATTCGTAGATAAAACATGGAAATGATGCGCATCCGGTGTTTGTGCCATTCAAGCTGCTGAAACGACTCACTAAGAATCAATACTAAGAGGGAACGTCTTCCTTGAAGATTGATGGATCGCGTTTTCAAGAAGACGAGAAGGCAGGAAGTGAAGGCGAACGGAAAAAATAAATTATCGACTCGCTGGACAGTTGAATGAAAACCGAGGAAAAGGCTCAAGAGAAGCTGGTTAATTCTGGCCATCTTGACGGGCCCAAGGACGGGATGATCGGATGTAAAAAAATGTATATCGCTTGTTCATGTTCGAAGCACGCCATCCTACATTCCGCTGACTGCCGATTAGGCAAATGATAGGTGGTTTAAAATGGAACACGAAGGCTTATGGCACGGTAGATTTCGGAACCTGTACTGGTGTTCGCAGAATACTTGACGCATCAAATTCGTAGAAGGAACCGTTTTCAAGCGAACGCATCAGAAAGGATCAAGAACAATTTGCTTAACTTGAACCATCGTGGATCGAGCGTTTCGTAGACCACGATTAGGTCCTCCGAGAGCTCATTGAAGGTGTTGGGAGGGTCGTAACTCATTTCTGCGCGCTATTTAAAGGCGGATTGTATGCAGTATTCATGCGCCGTCGTCCGTAAATGTCGCCCAGTATTACAGCGATAAGAGTTTGTCACCTTAGTTCAGAACCTACATTAATTACCGTCCATTGAAGAAGAGGATGTTGTCGGAAGATATTCACACTACATGAGCCGAGGAGTGACTTGAATACCAATGAGCGGGATCAATAGAAATGTGTTGTGGGACTTGGCGTTCCAAAACATTGCACTCTTCGGTGAGGTGAGCAACTGTTCGGGTTGTGATGCTCGTGAGGTACGTATTGGTACTATTACCTACAACCTGATTGCATCCAAAGCCAAACTGTGCTCATGCCTTCCAGAAAGTCACTTCAACCAATGAGAATATCCGATTCCAGCTAGTGACGCGAGGGTCTCCCTACATGAGGGCTTGAAGAAGCCTAAGCAACCCCTATAATAGCCACCCAGCAACAATTTCTTCTTTCTCCAGTTTCTTAATTATTAGGAACTTTTAGGTACTTCTGTCTGAAACCATGTTCGTGCCTGTGAAATTGAAAAGTTCACATTCCTCTGCAATGCATTATTATTCCTTAGAGCAAAAGTATCGGGAATGTCAAAATTCATCTAAAAACGTAGAATTTTTGTGGAAATGGGAATTTTAAAGATTTTTGTGGACATAGAAGTGTGGGTTCTCATTTGCCAATACCCCAAAATGTATGCTTGAATGATTGAGATCTGTTAACACAGTATACTAACATACAAAATATTTCAACGTTTGGACAGGCGCGGATCTAGAAATTTTTTTCAGGGGAAGTCACTGGGTAAAATCAAAAGCTGAAAAAATAAATAAATAAAAATAACCAAACAAACAAAATGAACTAAATTTTCTCACTTTTTCAATCTCTTAACAATAAAGTACATTTTAATTTAATCCAATATTTATTCATAATTTGATTGTTTATGTCAAAACTCTACTCCAAAATTTCAAACATTTTCAAAATTCTACCTGATAGGAGGGGGGGGGGGTCATGACCCCCGTGACCTCCCCCCCCCCTTGAATTTGCGCCTGCGTTTGGAAGATACTAAGGTTGTAAGTACTTAGTAAGGAGTACCATTTTGGATACCTCAAGGTACGCTTTTCCATACGAGTGATGTACACCACGGTTAATAAACCACTTTGATATATTTTTTAGCGTTTTTGATCTAGACATCTTAAAACACAAATTTCGAGGTCAATAGGAGAGAGTTTTTCATACCTCTTGTATGGAAACATAGGTTAATTATACAAGGATTAATAAACTAAAAGGGAGAAGCTGTTCCAAATTTGCATTTCATGTTTTGGAGCTTTTTGAACAAAGTTTGTTCTTGGCCTGTCCAAGATGTTAAAAAACCGAAATGTCCGTTCACCGTCCACGCCGTTTTTGGTACTCATTAATACATTTTCTAAAAATGCTGCATATTTTTTCACAGGGGTTAGTTATTCGTCGGGCCAATATGGGGACTCACTCCAATCGATTCTGCGTCCAAAATTTAGTGGAAGATGATACCCAACCTGTCTAGGGACCAGAAATCTCGAAAACACGTCGATAGATACCAGATGTTGCCGTGTAGAATGTGCTACACACCGACTCGCGCTAATTGAATAGGATAGGCCGAGGACCTAATAGGACCTCCAGAAACAAATCGGCCACATCTGGATATGGTTCGATATCGAGTCGAGTCGATCAGTCGTGAGAAGCAGGAAACCTGATTAATGGGCGACATGTCGATCCTGTAAGACAAAAAGCCGTCTGTACGGCTGAGCTAAGGGTCGGGTTGTTCTTGGCCTTATTTTCCATTTACATGAACTCTCTTCGATACGACCCAGCTGGGACCTTTACATTCGTACAATGAAACCACCTGAAATGACGGCAAATATAGCTCCCGGCCTCTGCACTAGCATAATGTGGCTGTAGAAATAGATTCTTCGTGACACAAAAGGTGCTCATCTTCTGCGCAGAAACATTTCAAGGTGATTTCGCCCCTGCGTGGGTGGTGAAGTGAGCATGCACGTCCGAGAGTACAACGTAAGACGCTGTAAATTCTTCCTCAATGGCATGTCATTAAAAGTTAGATCCTTATCCTGGACGAAATGTTGTCTTCGAAGTGAATTTAGGAATACCTTGAGTGCGCGGCTAATTGGTTCGTAATCGGGTTTTTTTACCTAAAATCTCAAAAATGAGTTCAAAAATGGCTCTTGGCACATCCTTGCTGGCAATAAGACAAGAACATGTGAACCAACCAATGGATTCTGCGAGTATGTGCAACGTTTCATTATTTCTACCATTCGGTTTTGTTTAAGAATGGATCAAATGACGTGAATGGTGATTCGGATGTGATGTTCTTCATAGGGAAGGAAGAAAAGAAGAAAGGGCCTCTCACATGCGGATCATTAACAAGGTTGTCAAGACGTGTGGGCTCTGTGAGGAGGCGGCTTGTCTCTCGATCATTGGAGACGTCTGTCATCACATTATGTGCTAGTATAGAGACTCTATCAACCCTGAGCCAGAGGAACACCTTGAAAAAATCCTATTTTTATAACCTGAATCTTTGTGAGGGAATTCAGAAAAATTAAAAACAATTTTTTACTGAGTTTGAACAGCCTTCATAGCATATTATTCCCAGAATAATCAACCTCTGTTGTTTTCCAGGGGCCAAACTCTCTGCGCTAGATCTAGACGTATAGATCAACAAACCGGAATGTCTGTCCGCGCTTTTTTTTGGTAGTAGACAATTTTCTATAAATGTGAAATTTCGGTCGGAAACCTCTTTCCCGTCTAGTTGGTCCTCGAAACGTCCAGCCCAATCGGCCCGAATTTGCGTAAGGGTATATAAGTATTTTTTTATTTTTTTGGTTGGTTATTCCTAGAATAATCAACCTATGTTTTCATGCAAAAAGTCAATCTCTCCGATTCGGCCCAAAATTTTTTTCTGGACGTTTCAAGGTGTCTAGATCAAAATAAGCAAATGTCCGTCTGCCGTCCGCCGTCTACGCCGACTTTGGTAGTAGAAATTTTTCTAAAAATCTGAAATTTCGATCAGGGTTCCGTTCATGGCTCTAGTTGGTCCTCAAAACTTTTCAACCCGATCGGAATAAATTTGGGTGGGGTAGGGGTCAAAAGGTGAATTTTGAAAAATGGATTTTTGAGATTTTTTGCAATGTAGGTGTGTGGGGTATCATTTTCCACTAAATTCTGGACGCTGAATCCAATGAGACGGGTACCGGAGCGATTGGTTCCCTTTGGATGAGGCTATGGGTCAAAATGGGTACCTATCTACCCATTTCGAATGTGTGTTTTCGAGATTTTTGGTACCTAGACGTGTGGGGTATCATTTTCCGCTAAATTGTGGGCCCTCAATCGATAGAAATGGGTCCGGGACCCGCTACACCCACTGTTTCTATTTTCTCCATGTTGAAGAAATGAGTATCCATGCGCCTGGTCCGAGGAATAACCAACCCGTGTGTAAGAATTTGCAGCGTTTTAATGACTAGGTTTCCGCAATTTTTGAGATTTTAACGTACAGGTTATCATTTTCCACTAAATTTTGGAATCGATCTGAATGAGTCCTGGACATTAATTGTTCCCCCCATATTCTTGCTCCAAGGAATAACAAACCATTGTGGAAGAACTTGTAGCGTTTTGCCTCGAACAAAATATGTCTCTCTAGATTCGTAGTACGTAAGTTACTGCATTTTCTGAGAGCCACGCATTCTTCTAAAATTCACCAATGTGGGCAACTGTTCTGGTGGTCGTGAATATCGTAATTTGGATCTTCTGTATAAGGCCTCTTCGCGCACAACTATATCCGACAAGCCGCTCCCAGTTGAGCCCCAAAAACGCAGCTTGGGGCTTGAAAGGATTATGTGTTTCATTCGATGAAAATGAGCAGTAAATATTTAAATCTTCCTGTTGGGAAACAAGTTTAACAGTTTCCTACCCGTGTTTATAGGCATCTTCAACATTTCATACATAATGGATATATGCCTGATGGGCCTCGCTTGGAAGATAGTTGATCGTGACTCGATCGTGACCAAAACTGATCGAGCCCCTTCCCGAATCCAGAAGGAAGAACGGCTGCTTCGAAGCCGTCGACGGATTGCAGACGTAGCAAGTAAAAGGTGAACGACCAGTTTAGTTGATTTTCGGGGTCACTCTTTCGTCTATTCACTTCTCCCTGATCGTGGGCGAATTCGTATTCCAGGCATGGGGCGATCGGCGTAGGCTGAGCTCCGGGCTTTTCTAGGTCATTTAACAAATAAATTGAAAAATGCTTGGACAGAATCCAGTCAAGGACGGTTTGGTCTATGGGCCGTATCGACCCAAAGTCAAAACATCGTTTCGTATCACTCACTGTCATTTGATCCACTTGTTTCGGTAGTGAATCAAATTTTGGTTCACTTTTTTGGTGATCTCTCGGCAAGGCGATGGGAAGCGATCCTTTGTGATCGCCTACGGTATGCCGAGAGGATTTTCGGATTCCTCTTCTGGTTTCCGCCCTTGCTTTGCCATTCGAACATCTCCATAAGGATGGACTATTAGATCCGTTTAAGTCGCCTCCGCCTTTGCCGAATCTTGAAAATTCTCCCAAAACCTCCTCTAATGTCAAGGTCTAATGTTTTTCTTTGGTTCCTATTTATAGTATTTCCTGTCTTACTGCCACACTGGACAGATTTAGGGAAATACATGGAATGTATTTCATATTGGCATTTAAATGTATGTAGTTACCGGGCGTTCAACTGACCAGTTGAGGAATCATATAAGCCCATTTCTCCTCTATAACTTTCGTTTAGCTTGTTAACATTCCACGAACACTGGATGACTTTTAATCTTGTTAGGTACTGGAGCGTAATTGTACCTGCTTGAGAGGAGAATAATTCGCTCGATGACGCAGCTTTGGAACCATTAGGTGACCGTTAGGCTGCTTCCATCAGTTAAATTAGGGTTATCGAATATTTTGGAGTGAAGCGCATCTTTCCAGTATCACGCAATCCTGTAATTGTGACTCATCGACAATAGAAAATTGAAAGATACCGAACGAATCGCAACCTTAAAATACCCGAACCCTTCATTGCTTGATAGCTCTCTCTCAAGTCTCACAGCTCTCGAATCAACTTACGACTCACGCGTGCGTGGGTGGAGATTCGAAAGAGCATAGAAAGTGGTTCGATTCCTTTTTTGTCGAGAAGTAAAGCCCTGTCACGTAGTACTTATTTTTGAGACACGGATTTCTGTAGTTCCATTCCTGACAATCTTGCCTGGAACCACCCGAGCCTGATAGGAAGAATTACGAGTCGGTGGTTTGGACGTTCAGAAGTCGTGTTCCCTGTCAACAAAAACCATCAAGACCAACACGAGGTCTTCAGCATCCTCGGTTTATTCTCTCGACCCTTTTATTCTGCCACTGAGGACGTCAGCATCCTCTATCTTCATAGACATCGAGAAAATATGTATTTCGAACGTTCTTCAAATTTCAAACTTTCAAACCAGTTCTGGCTCTTCCCAATAATAATTTATCTATTTTTTATTTACTTACCGTTTAATTTTGTTTCTGTTTGCTTAATTTTATTCCGTACTCATTTACTTAGAGGGAGCTTCTCGTCATTTCTTCAGGTACGATTTATGTTCGTTTTATTTTATTTCCCATTCCAAATTATCCAGCAATACACCCGACCTCAATAAATTCTAGAGACAGGCAGAAAGTTTTATAATTTATTGAAATCCCTACCCGCTCGAACCATAGATTTTTGAGATATTCGGCTTTCGACTAAATAGTGGTCGCTGAATCCACTGAGATAGGTCCCGGACCGATTGGGGCCCACTGGGGTGGGTATGGGTTGAAATGGGTACCTACCTACCTACTTATTTTGAAGGTGGGTTTTTGTGATTTTTTGGTATCTAGGAGTGTGGGGGCCGAGATGTAACCCCTGGGGGACCCCGGAAGAGGCAATAAATGGTGCCGATACTGCACCACGGATTCTAACCAAGGAGAAACGGTCAGCAAGATGTCTGCGAATCTAGGATAGAAGAATTTGTCCACTAATTAATGAAGCTCTCTTGGAATTAGTCCGACACACTCCTCACTCACACCCAATTTTCCAAATTACCTCAAAAGCAGTTTTTTCGAAGTTCCGTTCGTATTTTCTACAAAAAACTCTGTTCTCACGACGCTCAATCGTCTCTTTATGTTGTTGGCCACTCCGATTCGCCCACACGCGGATCGACCTTGCCTTTTGTCCTTGTAATTGTTAATCGAACCCGATAAAGCTAAATTTCGCAGCCTCCCCGGGCCGTGATAGATTCCATGTTGTATGATGGATGTACTAACAGACCCGTTGGATCAGATAGCGGACCTCACCTGGGGTTTGTTGCATGCCCTCTCGCGATCTCTTTCGCTCGGCTCCCTCATTCATCATGTCGATGTCATGTTCTTGGTTGGACGAGAAACAATGTTGGTAAAACTTTTTACGTATGTTTCTGTCCACAGTGGCAAATTCTGTGGTGAACCTGACATCGTGAACGTATTGTATGAATATTGCGAGAACAAAAAGCTGTCCAAAACAGTGTTAATGCAAAATGCCTTTGTCATAGCCTACAAAACTTGCAATTTTGCGTGCGAAAGAAGGTCGGAACAGGTAAAAAAGGGTATTCTGGATCGCCTCCTTGAACGTGTTGACGTGTTATCCTCTACAAAGGAATACATTTTTTTGGGGGGCACTGATGGATTGTATAGGTCGATAGTGCGTTTTTTTTTTCACTAATATAACGATTATGGATGTGTGCGTTTGGCGTCGTCCTTTGGACTGCTGAATCAGGAAAAACAAAAAATTTTACTTTCTGCAGAGAACCCGCAAGCTCCAACGCTCGCTTGACCGAAGCGTCTGCGTACCTATATTTTCCCTATAAAGTATTCCTGTTAACTCCCCCAACAAACAGTTGAACAGTTATTAGAAAGTGGCGTGAGCACATTTTTCTGCCTCGCCCGTTGCCGACCAACGTAAAAAGTTGTTTGGGTCACGGCGTATTCGCGGCTCACTCGACGCCTCTGTAGCGTCCCACGCTAGAAACCTATCTTGGAAACGGGCTTAAGGCGGAAATCACGCTTTGGGACTTGAATCGAAGAATGGCTGGTATAGAAGAAACAAGCGGCTGCCATTCAACCCATGATCGAAGATTTCCAAAAATTTTGAGAGCTTCAAATAGGGGGTAGGGCTTCCAGTGGCAGATGAATGATACCAACCTAGTTTTTCACCCTCTCCCTTTCCAAGGAGTGGATGTTCAGCCTCCACCCCCCCCCCCTCCACATATTATTCCAGGATCAGCGCCAACTCCCCTGGAGCCTGACAGATTCTCTGTGTCCTATTGTAGGAGGACACATGGTGGTGAGAGGAGGGATTGGAGGCAGTAGACTCTTGGTAGTCCTGATCATAGTTGGTGATCGGGTCATGATGGCCATGAACACGACAAGACGAATGTCTTTCCCCGTATCACACCCTACTAAACGCCACCATGCTCGGATCTACCGCATCTGCCTCCCAGAGGACAAGCATATTACCTATTCCCGCAAGATAAGCGGAGGCGTCATACAACATCTTCACCAGGCTTTCCATTCAGGTTAATGATGAACAGGCGTTATAGGTCCAAATTATGCTAATTATGTTTTAGTTCTCATATTCGTCAGTCTCTAATCTGACTCACCGAAGATGTTCCTTGTTGTGTTCACTATACTGTTCATTTCCATGGCCACGCACAAACAGCATAATTGATCATTGATACAGCATATTTGATCTGTCAAGACAAAGGTTCATCATTCTCGTCTCCCATTTCAATTTTCACTGTTTAAGGGTGTCCTATGATTTCATTCTGGGTTGCTTAACAAGGTACCGTGTTTCGCGCCAGGTTCTTGTTTGGAAGAAGTTTCGTAGAAGGCTCCTATTCTGCTATGCATTTGGAAGGACTCGACAGAGATGCAGTCCAGTACAAGAACCACAATGGTCCGTCTCTGCAGGAGCTTCGAAGCCTCGAGTCGGATAGGACTCTCCACAAAGGACGCGAGGCAGTGCACGTAGAGGTGATCATTGTGTTCTTTTTCACTGTGACGTTCGCTCAAGTGTTGCTTATAGTGTGGCGTAAACGGTATTCCAAGTCGTATCGTCTAGTCACTCTAGGGGGCATGTGGCTCATACCTTTAGCCATTTCGTTGATGAACGTTTGGTGGAGATTTGTGTTCTTTTGGATTTTGTTCTCTGGCCTGACCGCTTACGTTGTGCGGAGGGCCCATGAGAAGCCAACCCGGGGCACAACGCCTCGACTGGTCTACAAATGGTTTTACTTCATTTATAAGTTGAGCTATCTCCTCGGTATTTGCGGATACGCTTTGTTCATTGTATCATTCCTAGAGCTCAACATCGTTCTTGGGATCGAGACCCAAACAGTTGTGGACGCCTCGATAGTTGTCATCTTTTACGGTCTGTACTACGGCGTATTGGGTCAAGACATCGCAGAGATCACCACAGATACTATGACCTCCCACATTGGCTACTACTCTGCAGATGGACTACCTTCCCGTACATTGGATGAAATGGTCTGCGCAATATGCGGAAATGAAGTGTCGTCACTAGACGACTCGGGCACCCGGGAGAAAACATACGTGCTGACCTGCAATCACAGGTTCCACGAATGTTGTATCCGCGGCTGGAGTATTGTCGGCAAGAAACAGACGTGCCCTTACTGCAAAGAGAAATTCGTGTACAGCGAGATATTTTCGAACCCCTGGGAAAAGCCACATGTGATTTACAGTTCACTCCTCAACATACTTCGAATTCTTGTGACCTGGCAGCCTGTCATTTTCGCTTTGATTCACGCTTTTAACTACCTTCTGGGACTTGAGTGAAAACGTGGTTTCGTGCCTCAACGTCCTCTCCTCTTCGTTCATGAAGTCATGCTCCTGGAGCTCAATTCCCTGCAATATAAATATAGTTTTGAATTTACGAACTTTTCGTGTTTTATTAGCAGTGATACCGACTAAAGTGGTAGGATTGGACGATTATGTCACAACATAACGCTCAGAGGGCCATCGCTTCAATTTTCCTTCAAGAAAGATTAACATACTATCGTAACATAACCTAGGTGTGCACTGTTTCAACCGCATGCAGCCTAATTTATGCCGCCAGCCCAAACGTTGCACATTAAAGTGGTCTAATGGTCATACCTCGGACATACCCCACACGCCTAGATCGCGTAAAATCTAGAAAATCCATTTTTCAAAAAACAAATTTTAACCCCTCCTCCCCCTAATTCGGTCGCTGAATCAAATGAAAAGTGTCTCGGAACGATTGGCGCCCTCTGGATGAGGCTATGGGTCAAAATGAGTGCCTATTTACCCATTTCGAATGTGTTTTCCAGATTTCTGGTACCTAGGTGTGTAGGTGTCGTTTTCCACTAATTTTTGGACGCTGAATCGATTGGAATGAGTGTCCATGCTCCTGATCCAAGGAATAACCAACCCCTGTGTATGAATATGCAGTTTTGATCTAGGCACCTTGAAACCCCCAGAAAAGGTGTGTGGGGCAAATCGGAGAGGTTGACTTTCTGATGACCAATGAGAACATTGGTTGACTATTCAAGGAGTAACTAACCAACAGATATTTGAAGTATAGGCAATTGAAGCAAAAAGTTAGAACTCCATCTGTTGGTTCATGTGGAAGAAGTTAGCTTTGCCTTCACAGATTGACGCTGATGGTCGCCATGAAATACAGTTTGAATTCCAGAGACTGAGGTATCGTCCTGACTTCGTTTCCATAACTAAAAATTGTTTTCCAGGAGCAATTTAGGTTAATCACCATGTTCTTGTATTTCGGTATTGCAATGGTTGCGTGCAGTGCTTGAATTGATCAATTTGTGAGTGTATTCCTAACGTGCACTGCTTTCTCGTGTCATTTTCATCACTCTCCATTTGCTTGAGTGTATATTTTTGTTCATTTGGAATTTTGCACGTTTCGCTTTAGATGGGGCCAGCAGTTCTATTCGAAAGCTGAGCGATGATCTCATCAAGACCAGAATCAACGGTAAATATGCCTCGTAGTTACTTTGTATTTACTGGTGAAGGGATTCTCTGCCTTCGTTCTTCCTTCAGGTGGTAGCATCGACGTGTTCTTCGCCGTTCGTAGCCTGGAATTGCATGTTTCACCTTGCACCCGTTCGTAGTAATTGTTTACGTTGCATCATCTACCTATTTATTCCTGCCTTACCTTTTCCGATTCTCCTTTCTCATGCCATATATTTGCATCTAACCCCACTTGGCTACACCGGAACAGCCCTATGAATTTTCTTGATATATCCTTTGCATAATGACGTTGTGATCATAGCTTATTTATTTGACATGTTTCAAAAGGTTTTGTAATTTTACCGACCAAATTGGTTATTATTATCGTAACACGCCATCTTCATATTTGAAAACACTGTAATGTAAGCAGCGTAACCAAATGTTAATCTCGAATCCTCCCACGTACCCATCTATCCCACTTTCGCTGTTGCTGCAAAACAACTTGCTAACAATATATCATAATTAAAACTCTAGACTCTCTTAACGTGCTTGTCAGCTATATATTACCCGTCCCCCTGCGTATGAACGTTTTACAATCGTTGGTTTGGAATTCATTCGAGCGTTTTTCTTCAAATCAAAGCCAGTAACTACATGTTGTGTGTCCTCGATTATAAATAAGGTTCAATTGTTATCGATGTATTCTTCATTGCTCTTATTGGAATAATAAATCAAAGGAGCTTATTCCGTTCTATAGACAGTTCTTTTTACTTTTCACATTTCAGAGTATGTAGATTCAAAATCCAAGCTCAAGGCCACTAGAATGCCACGGATATTTTGGAACGTAGACTCTTTCCGACCAAATTCACTCTTATCGCCTTAAACAAAGAGCAAGTATGAATGGAAAATGGTTTTGAGATTTTCGGGGAGTTGAGCCTTGAAGGTATCCCACTAAATTTTGGGCGCTGAATCGATTAATATGGGTCCCAAACTGATTTTCTAAAAGGGTATTTTTCAATTACCTGCTCGGAAGAGCTCGAAGAATGCCCTCGTTCACACCAGTGAATTAAACAATCATGGATTAAGTTGCAGAGTCTTTGACATAGTTTTATGAATCTCCTACTTATCCTTCTCTGATCTATTTCTGGGTTGATGGTTGGAACTAGGCACCTTCAAACCCCTGAGCGAAGTCCCGATTTCTTTCTTTTGATGAAGATGTAAAGTCGAACACACTCTGAAGACAACTAAAGCGCTTAATTTCTTGAAGCCAGAAATTGGGTAGGATTTAATTTAAGTCGACTTCTTTTAATTTACTTATTTTGATTTGAACTTTCGTCAGGTCCTGGCCTGGCATCATCAAATACCAATAACTTCAACTAAGTTTGGGAAGCGCTCACATTAGCCGGTCGGTCGGTCTCAGGGTCATTTTCGTTGGTAGGAAATTTTGAATTAATAAAATGAGTGAAATGAAAACAAATCGACCCAAAAGATAACCTCCCCCTCCCATTTCAGAACTAATTTTATGAAACCCAACCCATAGGATTTCTTGAATTGTGATCATGCTCATAGATACATTCGAACAGGCGCGGATCTAAAATTTTTTTTCGGGAGGGAGGGAGGGGGGGGGGGTCAAGGGTAAAATCAAAAGCTAAAAAAAAAACCAAACAAACAAAATGAACTAAATTTTCTCACTTTTTCAATCTCTTAACAATAAAGTCCATTTTATTCCAATCCAATATTTATTCATAATTTGATTGTTTATGTCAAAACTCTACTAAAATTTGAAACATTTTCAAAATTCTACCTGGTTGGGGGGTGTCATGACCCCCGTGACCCCCCCCCCCCCTTGAATCCGCGCCTGCATTTGAATGATATCAAATTGTTCCCGTTAGTGTTTTGCTCGTCTTTGAGCCCACGCCAGGGCTTCTTATCTCCCCGTTTCAATTGCCTGCCAGGAGCTAGTCAGTTAGTTGCTGTTTGCTGTGCTGTTAACGATTCTCGAATTTAATATGCTTGCCAAATTATTTAGAGGCAGTGATTTTGGGATTTTGTGCAGCCGTGACTCGGTGAGTCCATTTTGCTTCCCTCATTGTTTGCCAAGATATTTTTTTCTAGGGGGAGGGAGGGTTTTAAATCCCTTGTTTTAGGTAGGACACTCCATCATCAGTAAATTTATTTTGATATTTTCATTCCGAGACAGTTATTCTATTTATTCCAAAAAATTAGACCAGAGCCGAGAGCCCACCTCCACCCCTGGAAATACTTTGTAAGCATTCTGCATAACCAAATGGGTTTGGAGGTAAAGCAGGTTGGCGTACTCTGTGCATGTTGCATGCTTTCAATTCGTAACCTACCTTCACATGATTCAGTTTATTTCCAATTATTCGCCTTCGGGTTGTCCTTTGTGCGAATGACAATTGTTTGATTTTATGAGAAGGTGAGATGAGATTTCTCGAATGCACTTTCTACCTTTTGCACTTGGTATGTCTTCTCAGAGGAAGTCGAAGATGAGAACGATTATTTCACCAGCGACTTCATGGCGAGGCGCTACAGCTCAGATCGGAGGTCGTCAAGTAAGTTTACCGTCCAATAATTTAGTTTCCTTTCTTGGGTAGGCTAGATTGAAGTTTGCCGGTTCGCTCAGTCATCGTCATTAGTTAGTTGATAGTTGAAAACCACACATGAATTTCGATTTTAGTTTAGGTTGGTTGATCTTTCCTTTGACCACAATTATTTTAATCGAGTCATACCCTCAAATACATTTTGTGACGTCGTGACCTTAGGAAAGAATGAGACTTGAGGATGTACTACAAAGCGCATGATGAGTTTCCTCACTTCATGGAAGATAAATATCAGCACACAAATTTAGTGATTTAACGAAAAGTAGCTGGAGTTGAAACTGTGATGTACCTGAGGCTACAAAAGTATTTATAAAAGCTTATCGAGCTTATTTCATTCCTTGCTTGTTCGACGAGAATCTAGTTTGTATCCAATATTCAAAGCCCATTTAATTTTCTGGAGTCGCAACCCACTCGTAGAAACACTTGTTCTTCCTCCGGAATTCATTATCCTTTGTATTCGAATAGAAGTTCGCTTCAGCACAATGAATCGCGATCGGTGTTCTGCTAGTAATGTAATTCAAATCCTTTACTCAGATTTATCATTGCCATTGTTTTGGACTGTAGACGCCCTTTTTTGACGACTTGGTTTTCTCCTTTTTGCTGTTTGACTCCTTAAAATATTTACGCTTTATTATTCGACTTTGGTTTGAGTGACTCGTGGACCTGTGGTACTTTCATCATGATGCGTATCCCTAAGGCATTCATAGGAGCCAGTGGTCTAAACGCTCTACCGGGTCTTCCTCGGACGCATTGCATTGTTCAGGATTTTCCCCAAACGCTACTATTCGTAGGTTTAGATAAAAATCATGTACTGAAATCATTCCTTCTGTATCCCTTATATTAGACGTATTATCATCCAGTTTATTTCCTCTTCCTGATGTCTTGTCATATCCCGGTATGCTACCAAGCCTGCAATACTTAGTAGAAACTTTCAATTACGTTTTGTGCTTGCTCTTCGCATGCGTGTGGTTGATTCGCACTGTTCTTTTCACTTCGGCTTATTGTCATGTCTTTTTGTGTTTGCACTTTCCTGCATGCAGTTGGTGGACTATCCTCCAACGACTCGTTGTGGGGTGACATCTCTTTGGCCCGTCGATTAAGCGAAGCAGGAGTTCGCAGAACGTCAGGTAAATTTTTTTCATTTGTTAATTTACGTATTTTACTTTACTCGTATTTCGCTTGTCCTACTATGCTATTGTGCACCCTTGATACGTGTGTTCGTGTACTTTCGTATATTCAGGTGATTATTGATGTTCATGAAGGAGCATGTGAATTATTGAAATTATTGGTGATTATTGATTGTCCTTTGAAATACAACTCTTTGTTCAATTCAGAATGGCTCCATGTCTGAAATAAGTGAGAGATTCAATCATTGATCATTTTTTCAACAGGGAATCATTGTTGGCTCGTCGTCAAAAATTAACCTTCATTGCACACAAGCCCACAAGCTGATACTGTACTTACCGTGACTGTAGGAAATTTACTGAGCGACTGAAAAAGAGGATTAAAAATTGATTGTTCCTCCAATCCGTCTAAAAAACGTTACCCATATTATCAGCTGCTATATTCCATTAGCCAGTGATGCATTCAGATGTTATTTATTGCATTGAGATGTTATTTACACCAGAGCGTTCATACCTCTAAAAACTACTGTACATTACTACCACTGGGTAGTTAATTTACCACAGGCGCCGCATGAAAATTGTATAAATCGAATAATGTACCCACTCGATAGTGTATTACACAATAAAGTTACTCTTGGAAAAAAAAAACAAAAAAAAAAAAAAAAGTTGCATATTCATTTACAGGGGTTGGTTATTCCTCAGATCAGGCGCATGGAGGCACATTTCAATCGATTCAGCGTCCATGACCTTTTTTGGTGGGTGCCAATCGTTCCAGGACCCAACTCATTGGATTCAGCGTCCAAAATTTAGTGGAAAATGATACCCCAAACGCCGATAGATAGATAGTAGATCGCCGAAAATGTGTATTTCGAAAAATGGATTTCCGAGATTATTGGCGATCTAGGCGTGTGGGGTATCATTTTCCACTAAATTTTGGACCCTGAATTGATTGGAATGGGTCCGGGTTCATCACACCCACTGTTCCTCCCATTTTCCCCATGTTGAAGAAAGGAGTTTCCATGCGTCTGGTCCGAGGAATATTCAAAACGTGTGAATGAGCAGCGTTTCTGATCTAGACACCTTGAAACGTCCAGAAATAAATGTTGGGCCGAATCAGAGAAAACATAAGTTGATTATTCGAGGAATTACCAAACAAAATTTGGTTCTATGAAATAATTCGCTCTCGTTTCAACGATGGCTTCGGTCTCCTAAAAATTTAAGAAATACCACTGTTTGGATGCGGAAAAACACGTGATTTTAGTTGAAAATTGTATAGCCAGTCATTTTCTCTTCACTTATTACATCAATTTCTGCTCCATATCCCGATGGGATTATGTCATCAAAATCCTCTGAACGTCAGTTATCTTAGGTGCAGCATGGCAGATATCTACTATTTCCCAGGAATTCCGATGATGTTCAATTCAATTTGAAATCCTTTAAGTCAAAGAAGCATTTGTTTCATGAAAGGATTTTTGTTCTCAACTGTAACGGGATGTTCTGACATAATCAAAGGAACTATCGGCTCTACGAGGTATCCCTAAATTATCTGGGTTTTTTTTTTTTAATTTTAATTTTTTATTTTTTTATATTGATTTTGGTATGAAACGTGTGAATACCGCGCAGCTCCTTGCTTCTCCAGGAGGAAGTCAGTAGTCTAAATCTAGTCTGAGCAGTCTATCGCCCAACAGTTTCTATTTGCCATACAACTTTTGCGATAACCAGGTAAATATCTCGTTCGTCTTATTAACAATCGTGAGATCAAGTTGGCCTTTTCTTTCGGGTCCTGAAGTAGTCTCCCCATTCGATCTCCTTATTCGTATTTTTACCCTCATTATCTCGCCTCGTCTCGAAGAATTGCACCATTCATTCTGCCTGACCATTTACGTCACTCGTTGTTCGATGACTTCGTTTATCACTCCACCCATATGCTGGAAACTGAAATAACTACATCTTCGACGTCACTAATTTATTTAAGATAACGAATTTCAAGACAACTCAGAAGTAGCACGTTTCTAGCAAGTCCAACGGAGTTGGAGAACGGAGTCATTTAGTACGAAAGATCGCTTAAATTTAAGACAAAATTAATGAACAAAATATATGTGATGTCGTCGTCGTCGTCAATGATCTGCCCTTCCTCGTAGATGGAAGGCATCATGATGGGGTTTTCACTGAGTGACACACGCGTCTCGTGACAATAACGAATATAAAAAGGGTTTATTAAGACGTATCAGGACTTCAACTCATAGATTAATTACACCCGAACAAGCATACTCCCCCCAGGCACTCAATCAAAATGTTTATACTCAGAACATAATAACTTCTGGTCGTAGACGCGCTCTCTGACAACGTTTTCGACCGACTCCTCGAATGCGACTGACTGACGCTCCGGTAGTGTCCGGAAGTGCCACACGGGGTGCTGTGAGCAGCTAGTGACGACACAAAAGTGTTATTCGGGTGAATTAACAGCTGGCGGGGAGTTGGGTAAATCCAACGAAGGTTGTAGGTAGCATAGAGATCCGTCGGGCATCTCTACATCACACGGCGATCCTGACATTGCTGCCGTCCCCGGGAGCACAGTGTACCTGCGGGACCAAAGGCAGCCCATTAGTCTGAACCAAAGCCGATCGCCACTGCCCCCAAGAAGAGGGAGGGAGCGAGGAACCATCACCGGGAATTAATGCCGGTGATGACAGCCAGACAAACAGCGCACAGAGGTGAGGAGGCACAACATAAGGGGCGAGAGCCCATGAAACAGGGGCGAAAGCCCATAAAACAGGGGCGATAGCCCATAAAACAGGGGCGATAGCCCATAAAACAGGGGCGATAGCCCATAAACAAGGGGCGAGAGCCCATAAAACAGGGGCGAGAGCCCATAAACTAGGGGCGAAAGCCCATAAAACAGGGGCGAAAGCCCATAAAACAGGGGCGAAAGCCCATAAAACAGGGGCGAGAGCCCATAAACTAGGGGCGAAAGCCCATAAAACAGGGGCGAGAGCTCATAAAGTCAGCGGCGAGAGCTCATAAAGTCAGCAACGAACTGAATGCGCAAGAAGGCAGCAGCAGATGGTAAAACAGGCCAAAGCCTCAAAACAAGCCAGAGGTGCGTCCAGTGGCTAAACAGAACAGTGCACAGGAGAAGGGACTCGAACTCACTTGGACTTAACAATCACCCTATCAGAAAAGAAGTGACTGTGAGGACGAGGGCAACGTAAAGGGAAGGACGAAGAAGGAGGGACCAACCATGACGCGCCCTCGTGGTGCCAAGCAAGGTAGAGATCCCAACCCCGCACTAAACAAAGCAAGGCATAACAAGACAGTAGTGCAAAACAGCATGTGACCGGGCGGATCCACAGTCACACGAGTGGGAGAGTCCACACACAACAAAACTGTCAAGCCAGCCCAAACTCATTGGGATTGGTCCCCAGTATCAGCGAGAGGATTTAGTCCATCAGGCATAGGTGCCCTGCGCAATCGTTCGTGAGGATATTTAAGGTATTTCCGTGTACCGCCAGACACAGGCTGTAACAAATAGCGGTCATTTGGCAGAACTTTTACAATTTTATAGGGTCCACGATATGCATCGTCAAGTTTTACCCGGTTCCTCACCTCCGTTTGTGCAAAAACCAAATCATTTTCTTCAAATCGTTTAATTGGCAACTTGCCACTGTCAAATCGGGTTTTACTTATTTCAGCTTGCTTTTCAATTAATTGAGCGGCAGTGTCACGCAAAGCTTGAAGGTCGGTGGAAGGTTGCTCAGTGAGATGATCAGTTATAGAAATCAAATGCAGGGGCCGGGAAACACGCCCGAACATTATTAGTTGCATTGGAGATATTTTAGTGACACTGTGAGGTGTAGTATTGAGAGCTAACTGGATGTGACCAACACAAGATTGCCAGGTTCGATGATCATCCTTTTCAGCAACAGTAAGCCTGTTACGAAGGGTGCTCATGAGACGTTCCACCTGGCCATTCGCCTTTGAGGCACCAGTGGCTATAAAATGAAGGTCGATTTGATGAGCACCACAGAAATCTTTAAACTCCTTCGCCGTAAAATTTGTACCTTGATCACAAATGATACGCTGTGGAGGTCCAAAAAAGTCTATAACAACGGTTAATGCTTTCACAGCACTTGCAGCTTCAAGGGAGCGGGTATGCTGAAGCACACAGTATTTCGTGAATGCATCTATAAAAACAAATAGGTATTCTTTGGAGTCTTTTTTTCCGCTCAATTTACCTGAGGCGTCCAGATGAAGGGTATGCCACGGTTCAGAAACCTTGGGAATTGGATGGAGTTGGATTTGTCGAGGACCTGAATCCGACTTTGATGTTTTACACACCAGACAGTTCTCGACAAACTTTCGAATATACTTGGCCATATGTTCAAACCAATAGTGTTGGTATAAGGCCTCCAAGGTTTTTTCATAACCCAGATGGAAAAGGGACTCGTGAACATTGGAAACGACTGAATAACGAAGTGAATGAGGTACAATTGGGAGGTACCTAGTCCTTGTGTGTCGCTGAACTTTCCGACACAGAATGCCATTGTGAATTTCGTATGTGTTTTGAATATCTGGGTCTACTTCATCAACATTTAATTTTTGGACGATTTCTGACACGAATGGATCACTTTGTTGGGCTGTCAGCAACCAGTCAGTAGAAACTGCTGTCAACTTGACATGCTTGTCAGAAACCTCAGGGTTCAAATAAGGCTTTACATTCCTTTGCCTACCATGTGGCCGCATCTTTGGACTCTCTGATATCAGCGTTGGAACCTGGACTGACTTTGGAACGAAATCGTTAGGAATTGACGAGTCGTCAGTAACAGGGTTTCGACTGAGAAAATCCACATGTGCATGCGGGAAGACTGGCGATACTGAAGTTTGAAATCGTAACTCTGCAAGAAGGATGGTGGTCCTCTGTGCTCGGGGTACAAGATCTTTCTTGGTTTGACTCCTTTTCAAGGAATCACAGTCGGTGATAACGGTGAATGGATAACACTGTAAATAATTGTGGAAGTGTTTAATGGCATAGACCACTGCTAGAGTCTCCAATTCATAAGAATCATACCGAGATTCAGCATGGGTCGTTCTTTTACTGTAGTAGGCTATTGGTCTGGGCTTTTTATCAACAAAATTAATCAAAATGGCACCAAAACCTATCGAGCTTTCATCGCAATGCAACTCAATAGGATGGGATGGATTGAAAATTGTTAAAATGGGTTCAGAAGTCAGAAGACTGATGAGATGTTGACGAACCTTCTCAAGGTCCTCTGTCCAAGGAATAGGACGATTCTTGTTCTCATCAGCAGGACTATTCGTTTTACGGGTTAATTGAAACAATGGGGATACGATTTGTGAGAAATTCTTAACGAAATGGCGGAAATAAGATGCCAGACCTAAAAACTGGCGTAATGAGCGTAAGGTGGTTGGGGGTGACAATTTCGTAAGAGCTTCAACTTTGGTTTTATTTGGGCGCAACTCACCGTTTTCTATCTCATAGCCCAAATATTTAATTTTCGAAACGACAAACGAACACTTTGCAAGATTAAGGGAGAACCCTGCATCAGTTAGAACCTTTAGAATATGATCTAACCTATCAAGAGCCTGTTGCTGAGTTTCTGCTAAAATCAGCAAGTCGTCCATATAGCAGATAACATAACCAAAGGCTAAGTCCCCTAGAGCTTTCATGACAGCACGCCGGCAAACACTCGGCCCATTCCTGACTCCAAAAGGTAAGGCCAAGTATTCCCATTGGCCGTCTGGAGTGACGAAAGCCAACTTTTCAATCGAATCTTCTTCAACAGGAATTTGATGAAAACCGCTCGCAGCATCAAGTATGGAAAACCATTGAGCTCCATTCAAGCGCGCAATTTGGTCACTGATTAAAGGCAACGGAAATCGATCAGGAATTGTGTTAGCATTTAGCTCCCTAAAATCAACAGCCATTCTGAAACCTCCCGTTTTCTTTGGAACAAGAAGTATAGGGCTAGCAAAGGGAGAGGAACTGGGGCGGATCACTTTGGCATCCTCCAGTTCCTTTATACGTTCTCGAACTAGCTCACGCTGCACAGGACTAAGTTTATAAGGGCGACGATTTACTATCTTTGACGGATCAATAAGACGGATTTTGAAAGTGCCTGTAGTGACACGGGTAGTAGGAATTCCAGAAATGAAATACTGGGAATACTTCTGTAATATGCGAATAAGGTCAGAGAGTTGACTAACAGGAAGATTTGTGTGAACTGTATCCAAATTTATGGTGCTTACTGGCAAAACATGGCAAGATCCCACAGGAGGAGAAAAATCAAGAAACGGAATTGTGGTATCATGGCAACCAAACATCTCACCGAACATCACAACCTCATCAGCAGCACACTGTTCTAATGAGCAGTGGCCATCCAGAAAATCGGAAATTTCATTTTCATTACAAATACCAGAATGCATATCTTCTCCAGCAGTTACATGGACTGGTTGAACTTCAACTGGCATGGATTTGGGTTCAGCTCCTGAGAAGTTGGCAGTGTCCAACAAACTACTATTTGAATCATTCAAGGTGCTAGGAGGAGCGTCCTTCCTAAGCACACAGGTTGAAGAATTCACAGCCATACAAAAATCTGGGGCAAGGATTTCCCGCCCTAAAATGATTGGTACAGGCAACAAACAGTTTTCAACAATATGAAATAATACCTGAGGGTCATTCCCATCTATTGTAACCAAAACTTGTTTTTGGCACACGGAAATAGTTACTGCTGACCCTAGACCATGCAAACGGACGATATTTTGAAAAGATGGACCATGAAAATGGTCACTGATTGACATGTGAAGGAGAGAGCATTCTGATCCTGAATCAAAACAGTACTTGAATACATAACCTTGATGGGTCAATGTCCCCTCCGGATTAGCGACGCAGAGGCCAACCTGCTTGTCAGCTGGCTGTGCTGTTGGCGCCTTGTTCTCTCCTGGTTTTGGCCTTGCTGCACTCTTCTTTCTGGTTATAGGTGTAGCGCAGGTGGTGTTGGTGTAACCTGATGAATAGGTTGACTCGGCACGGGTTTGTTCCTCCAAGAAGTCCTTCAAGAAGTCCTGGAATGAGCCTCCGCAAACGTCATGTGGAGAGGGGTGATGAGGGTGAGAACTGACAAAGGGCAGAATCCACTCGGGCCTGGTCGGGTAAAGTCGGGTGGGTGTTCGGGAAAATGTCCTTGTGACGTGTAACGAGAGTTACCTCGCCAACAAAATGGAGTCACGTCCTTCACTTGTTGCCTATCGGCAGCATTACCATGCGAAAAATCGCCAAAAAACTGATCTCGGTGATTTCCATCATTATCGTCATTCAAAAATGCACGCAGATTGTCGAATCCCACTTCTGATGTGATGTCGTCGTCGTCAATGATCTGCCCTTCCTTGTAGTTGGAAGGCGTCACAATGAGGTTTTCACTGAATGACACACGCGTCTCGTGACAATAACGAATATAAAAAGGGTTTATTAAGACGTATCAGGACTTTAACTCATAGATTAATTACACCCGAACAAGCATACTCCCCCCAGGCACTCAATCAAAATGTTTATACTCAGAACACAATACTTCTGGTCGTCGACGCGCTCTCCGACAACGTTTTCGACCGACTCCTGTAATGCGACTGACTGACGCTCCGGTAGTGTCCGGAAGTGCCACACGGGGTGCTGTGAGCAGCTAGTGACGACACAAAAGTGTTATTCGGGTGAATTAACAGCTGGCGGGGAGTTGGGTAAATCCAACGAAGGTTGTAGGTAGCATAGAGATCCGTCGGGCATCTCTACATCACATATACAATTACGGTTTATGGGTGGAATGTGAATATGACCAACATGTGAAAATATTCTGAAAGGAGTTGAGGAAAATGTAATCTCAATCGTGACTGTTTTGGTATACTGTTTTTATCAGGATGAAGTCCGAAGTTTTGGTTGGTTATTCCTTGAATAATCAACCAGTTTTCATGCAAAGATTCAATCTCTCCGATTCAGCCCAACATTTCTTTCTTGACGTTTCAAGGTGTCTAGATCAAAATTAGCAAATGTCCGTACGCCGTCCACTCCGATTTTGATTGTAGACAATTTTCTAAAAATCTGAAATTTTGGTCAGGGGCCTGTTCTCAGCTCTAGTGGGTCTTCGAAACTTTTCAGCCCGATCGGACCAAATTTTTGGGGAAGTAGGGGTGAAAATGCGTTATTTGAATAATTAATTTTCATGATTTTCGGCAATCAAGGTGTGTGGGGTATCATTTTCGACAAAATTTTGGACGCTGAATCCAATAAAACGGGTCCCGGAACGATTGGCACCCACCGGAAGAGGTTATGGGTCAAAATGGGTATCTATCTACCCATTTCGAAATTTCTGGTACCTAGGCGTGTGGGGTATCATTTTCCACTAAACTTTGGACACTGAATCGATTGAAATGAGTATCCATGCGCCAGGTTCGATCCTTTTGTATGACAGCGACGGGAGACCTACCAGAGGGAGTCTACTATTTGACAGCAACACGAAACAAAAATGCTGCAGATTTTTCACAGGGGTTGGATATTCCACGGACCTGGAGCTTGGAGAAAATGAAGAGTACAATGAGTGTGTAATGTTCCGGACTTATTCCAATCAATTCAGCGTCGAAAATGTAGTGGAAAATGACACCCCACAGTAAACCCCACTTCGAAATACCCCGTCCCATTAGATTCAGATTGCCAATAATCTTGAAAATCCATTTCAAAAATGTTATGCCTTATTAGACTTAGGAATCAATATTATTATATTGATTCAGGAACAATCCATGTAAGTCCCACGTATGTCACCGAATGACTCGTTCGTTAGATCATTTGGGTACATATCGGCTTTAATTCACAATCCTTTGACACAATTATTGGTCCTTTTCCCTCAAGAACCCTAAATCGCTATTTTGTAGTAAACTCATTAATCGATTTTGCCGAATCAACGAATTAAATTGACCACCGTACACCTACGTTTAATTTTATGAAAGCCGATCTGTCGACGATAAGACCGTGTTATCCAGGAAAACGTATAATTTACTCGAGAGCTCTGGAAGTCCTTGATTGGGTTCTAAACGTACGCTCGAACTTAACCTAGTCTATTATCATGCGTCTGATTGAGATCCAGGCATCATAATACTAGGTTGGGATGTTTCGCCAAGATTCTTCGTCGGTGGCCTCGTTCGTGGTCTTTCAATGTATCTTCTGTAACCCCGAGAATATGAGGAGAATCGTATATCAAGGGAATCAAGGGCAGTTTTAACCTTCTGATAAAGTATTATGGTGTTTTCTCGATGTTTATGGCATGCGTAACGAAAGGATGCAATACGTGAATACAATATTTTTGTATGTGAGACACCTACCTGAAGCACTTTCAATCACCGTTAGGTAAAACGTGTTTTACTGATCACAAGTACGAAGTAGAATTGAACTGCAAAGACCAATACCGAGGACTGATAATGATGACTAATAGTGGTAAGACTTGATCCCCTCCATAAAGTCCCAGACAGCCATAAAAATAAATAAATAAATAAATAAAGTGAAGGGGCAATGTCTAATTTTATAGTAGCTATTAAATCACGAAGAAACCGGTCCCACGGTGCGACTTCATTTTGCGACATTCCGCCACATTTTGAGGTAATTTTGACCTGGAATAATTTTCAGCATTTTTCCATTGATCGACCTCTAATGAATTGACTCGTCAACGATGGGTAGTATAGTATGCTGTTGACATATTATGCCAAAATCTACGCGTATGTTCCTCACTCTACACCTCTATCAAGCTCTCGAAATGTACGAGCCATGCGATGAGGCTTATTTCGTTAATGACTTGTCTCGTTATCTTATTTGATCTTCTACGTCCGACTCACAATCTTCCTATTGTTTCAGACAACAGCGTGATCCTGACAGAGGACACCGATAGCTTCATCGTCGGAGACCGTGTTTGGGTGGGCGGCACAAAACCTGGTCGGATCGCTTACATCGGAGAGACCAAGTTCGCCCCAGGTGACTGGGCCGGTATTGTTCTCGACGAGCCCATAGGTGGGTGAACACATTTATGTTTTGATCGTTGTGTGTATAGAATTTTTTCGTGTGTCCATCACCTTTGCTGCGGACGGGTGGACAGTTGATGTAACCCTACGACCCTGAAGAAACATCTACACAATCATGAGTACATTGTGTGATTATTTGAGAAAGTGCAGAAACCCATTTGACGCTTGAAGTCATTGACGGTGATTGATGGAAGATTTGAATGACTCAAGCCGCTTGATAGATTAGGGCAATGTATTTCACCTAGCATTCTATCAGTCTCCCGCTGGAAGCCAGTCATCTACCCAAACCGTGCTTTCCCGAAGACTCAGAGCGGGAATTTATTAAGCCCATCAATTTGTTTCTCTGCAAATTCTTCCATAATGGTTTATTATTCCATATGCAAATAATATGGGGATAACAGTGAGTGTACAATACTCATTCCAATCAGTTCAGCGTCCAAAATTCAGGGGAAAATTGGTCACACGCCCTGTTCCTAAATAAATTCCCGAGAATTGAATTTCAAATAACACATTTTCACCCATACCCTCTCTAAAGTTCGGCCGATCGGGCTGAATAGGAATTTGATTATAGTTAACGTTGATGATTGAAAAAAATAAATGAATAGAAATGAAGACAACAAAAATGTACCTAAAAGAGAAATGAATATATTTATATTTATATTATTAATTGTCACCTTGTTGATGCTAATCATCTCACTCCAATTGTTTATATAAGGTCTTTCTTCAGACTCTCCATGTTCCTTCCTCAATTAAAAACTCAATAACTAAATTAAACTAAATAATGGTTAAAATAAAATAACGGAACTCCTGCTGACTAGCCTTGAAGGCCTAATGCATATTATATCATGCATAGTTTATTCATCTTTTTTGTTATTGTACTTAATTTAGTTAGGTTACGTATATAGTGGTGTACAGTTTATACTTTGGAAACGATTAATGTTATTCATTCATTCAAGTACTCATCGGAAATAAGTAGCATTGAGGAAAAATTGATTTAATTTCGTTTTCAATGTCTATTATAACACTGATTGGATGCAAAGAATTTTTTAATTATGCAGAATTTGTTCTACTGTTTTCAGGCAAAAACGATGGGGCCGTCGGAAATTTCCGATATTTTCAATGCGAGCCGAAGAAGGGGATATTTTCAAAATTGACTCGGTTGACCAAGGCTCCGCTTTCTCTGCCCGATGGACCCTCGCCGGCGCTTACCCCCCTCCCCTCGACGCCCATCGCCTCCCCGCCGTCCTCCGTCAAGGGCTCGACCTCCTCCAGGACTCCGCCTCCCTCGTCCATCGTCAGCCCTTCGTCCCCTCGTGAGTTCCCTATTTGCGTCTGTGTTTAACCCTGCATCAGCAGCCCAGTCGCGTTTCGGGTATTACGAAATTAATGAGTATTAATTTACAAAACATCAATGTTTTGATGTTTTATTCATTTGTTTCATGAAACATCGACGTTCAAAAAAATTGATATTGCGATACATCGATGGTTTTAAAAGGAAGCACAACGTAGTTATTAACACTCACAGCATCAGCACCTTATATCTCTTTTCTTTCTCAGAAAGTCGCCAAATGACATTTATTGTCGGCATTATCAGTGTTCTTATCATCTTCAACCTCAAATTCCTCGCGTTCCCGCTACGCTTTTCTTTCCTTGTTTTCCCGTTCTTTTCATAGTACCAAACGAAAAGTGATATTTGGCAACCTATAAGGAGGATTAAACACTAAGTAAAACACCCTTAATACGTTTATATGTTTTAGTAACTTCTTTTCCCCTCCTATAAAAATAATCAACGTATCGAATCATCGATGTTTCCCCTACGTTTTTTGGATGTGGCAATATCGATGTACTGTTTAGTATTATTTTGAAAAAAGTAACCGAGTAAGCGTTTACAAAACAAGAATTTAAAAACAAATCATTGTGTCAAAAACAAATACGTGGTACCTCGTGATACGATCTTAATCCGTTCCTGGACCGGGATCGTATCGTGAAAAAATCGTATAATGAACAATGTAATCTTATGTAATTTAATTTAAACTTAAATTTGAGGTGATACATCATCGTCTTCACTTTCTTTCTCTTCCAAAAATATCTATCTAAAGAAGCCTGTTTCTGACAACTCCTCAAAATGTATCGAAAATGACTCATACAAATGTCATTCACGTTGTCCATTGCACGAGCTGTACGCACATGTGAGGTTTGCCCGTAGCGCGCCAACTTGTGGCAAGAGGTATTAGGATCGTATCGCGAAAAACGTATCGTTTCGCGAGCACAAATATTTGCGATATTCCACTTCGTATCTTGAAAACATCGTATCCTGAACCCATCAAATCGCGAGGTACTACTGTACCAGGGTTTTTCCATATAGTTGAAAACTGATGACCCCCACTATAATCCATCCTTGTCGTAGGACCCAGTAGTGTCATTTTGATGCATTACGATGTGACTTTCAGTGCCTACTGGGGAGCTGAAAGTTGGAGAACGAGTAATCGTTATGAGTCAGCAAGGGTCAAAAGCTGGAGTCCTCAGATTCAAGGGCACAACTGGCTTTGCAGCTGGCGACTGGTGCGGGGTCGAATTGGACGATCCATTGGGGAAAAATGACGGAACAGTCGACGGAGTCAGGTAGATATTATGATATTCGCTACTGACTTTCTTCCTGGTGAAACAAACTCATGACTTGCTGTCCCTGTGTGTTGGCTTATTACCATGTTTCCACGCTTTTCAGGTACTTCACTTGTGAGCCCAAATTCGGTTTGTTCGCACCTGCTCACAAGGTTAGTAGGTCGCCAGCTAAAAATCGTCGACCGAGCTGCCAAGTTCACCACACAGCCACTTCCATTCGCCGAACGTCGTCCAAGGAGAGCTTGACGAGCTCGATCGCGTCGTTGGCCTCCAGTGTCCGAACCAACAATACGGCTACAGCGCGGGTATGGAAATTTTGACTTAAATCCGCTGTTTTCTTTTGCCCAGTCCGCGTCCTGCATCCCATCCAACCACTGACAAGGAAAGACGCTCTGACTTGAGAACGCCACTACTTGTCAAACTTGTAACAGTGAAATGAGTAATCACTTTACCCCAAGCTTCTACGTTTTTTAGTCTTCTCAGTTATTTTGTCCTCATCAAGCCATCAAATACTTCTGAGATTAGACTCTGGGAAGATGGCTCCAAGTGGTGGGGGACTGGTTCGAGAAACAACATCCTGGTATCCAGCGGGTATGCTGTCCTGTGAGGGTGGACCGTTCCTCTTGCATGCATTGAAGGAAGGATGTCAGCACCCATTCCTTTCCTCAGCTTGGTCAATTTGGTCATTCATGAGTTATTAGCAGGATGAGGCAAAAAAGAGCCGATGCCTGTAGCCGGTGCCCTATTACTTTTTAAGCTGACATCAATCAACTCCTCCTGCCCTGCTTATCCCACCAGGTGGTATGTGCAGCTGTTTTTGGGTATTTTCCATTTGTGGAAGAAGACCTGGGGCTGCCTTTCTAATCACTAGTCGGTGCTCCAGTTAACTTGCCCTCCATTTTCCCAAATATAAACTGTGGCAGTCTGGAAAGATTGAAGGATACATAAAGGAACAACGTACCTGTGTATGAAAGGGGATCAGATGGGCCGTTTATGCGGACTCTGATAATCACGATTTATTAAGGGGAACTAAGGACCAGCTTTTTTTTTCCTTTTGGCCTCCAGCTGAAGGGTTTGGGCAGTTCTGCCCCCGCAGGGGTCTATTGTGCCCGCGCTTTAAAAAAGCAGGTTGGATGGGCCCTGAAAGCCCTTGCCGGCCTCCTCAACCTTGGGCGAGAAGACGACGACACGGGCTGTCCAGACATCCGACATCCTCTCGCCCAAAGGTGAGAGTTGGTCAATTTTGGATGCTTCTACCAAGGCAGACACGCGTGTGTTAAGCCCCCTTCTAGCTCTCTCTCCCAAATCTAAACCTCGTAGGTACCCTACTAAAGAGCACATCTTGAAGAAATGGCTCCTATACCTGACTGGAAACATCACCCATCCATGGTGTCTGCCTTCGACAACTTCCACAATTCTGAAAAAGCCCCAAGTTTTGTTCAAAGAATTGTTTCAATGTCATCTTTACACGCTAATATTTTCATCAGTTTTTCTCTCCATATTTCAGAAAACACTGATCCGCCCTATCTCCACATCGACTCCCAAACCATCAGCCCAGGTAAAACACGGATCCATGCGGAACATATAGTCTTGTTCTCTTTGCCTGCTCTTTTGTACATATATTTATATATAATTGCACTTTGATTAAATTTATGCGACTTGCTAGCGTGAGACGGTATTCTGTGTCTATTTCTTAGGTGTATTACTCTCCTTGAAACGAGGGTTTGTTTTTCCTCGGTCAGGAAATCTTCCTTCCTATATTATGTGTTAATCTTTAACAGTTGTTTGTCACTTTAATCTGAGGTGTTGTCCTAACGTGATTAACGGCAAGTCTAATCAAATTTAATTTACCTTACTCGACCATATTACTTATTCCTAGTTCACGGTTTTTTAGTCATTATTCTTAGCGATAACTATTTAAATAGTCACTGAAATTTACGTGCAGATGTCAGGTTTCCTATTGCTGGTAGGTTGACGTACTTTGCTGTCTTATTGTTGCATTGGTGCACTTCAACTTCAAAATAGATTATTCCAATCTATTTGAGTCCAACAACAAAACTTTGGGGCGAGATCAGTATCACAAAAACCAAACTGTACTAAAGCATAAACAGCTCTTCTTCACTTTTGTTAACGTGACAGGTTAACTAGTCCTCAGAGAAATCAAATGACAGCGGAAAAACTGACACTTATTATAAGTTTTTACTTTCTAATTTTAATACGCGCTAATCTGTGCTCGAACCTTTCTAAAAATTATCTAATCTATGAGTTGTGACTTACCATGTAAAGTTGATTGTTGGTTGTGGTTGTGTTTTGTCTTGTTTTGTTCTAAATTAGTTTAATATTTCAACATTATAGGTAGCTCTGAGAGAGCTTGTATCCCTCTTGCAGTAAACCTCGGGTTATCATAAATAACTGTCTAGGCCACTTTTATAAGCTCAAGGTTTCTCCATTTCATCCCTGTGTGAGCCCCTCTCCCCACAATCACCTCTAAGGGAATTTCAGGGTGATGTCAATCCTCAGAGCTACCTAGTGTTGAGATTCCCAACTAATTGAAAATGAAAGCAGCAGCAGTTGATTAATCAACTTTAACCTAATTTGTGGTTGTCGTTATTTCTGCACGTTTTACGACATGGCCCTAATTCGAAAATTATTTTGATTAATTCTAGTTCATTGTATTTTCAGGTGACCATAATTAAGTATTACTATCCTCACTGGGAGCACGATTTCTTCTAAATCACACTTTGTGTACAACATTGCACTAATTTCATTATTTATTGATAAGTTCTTGATAGTAAGTGATTAATTTGTACTTTTAATGTTGGCTTTTATTTATTTTGACATAAATTTAGGTGTAAGACTAGGACCAAATACCGCCCCTAATAGACTGATCTCCTGTAGCACTAAAAAAACGCTTGTTGTTTCGTGAGAGTGTAAAAAATTATTTACGTGTTTGTTTCGAACCCTTCGGATTAGTAACAATAATCTAGGTTTTAAGTTATTTTTAGGGAATTCCATCAAGAGAATCTCACCAGTCCTCGTCCAGCTTCGACGGTTTGAAACTCCAGTTTGGATCACCGCTTCACGCCTTCCAGTATTTTTTTATTCCCTGTACACTGAAGATTCAATGTGAAATAAATATATTAACCTTTCCTTACACCCAGGGTTGACGTGAGGTCTAATCGAAGAGGTGAGGAACGTCAGAAGAACAGCGCCAAACACCTCATTACAGCGGAACTTTTTGGTTGGGATATGGTAATTTATTATGGCCTGGACGTATATCGCTACGTTTAGTTCTTATCAAGAAATTTTAATAAAAATACGTAATTCTTAACTAGATTTATCTGCACGCTAATATATTTTGAATATGAACACGCAGCTTTGTGCTGTGTCATGGTTTTCTGTGCGCATGGACTTGACCAACCCATAAAATGAACTTTTTTTTTTTTTTTTTTTAATTTTTTTTTGCTGAATTGGGGTTTGGGAGTATTTAAAATGTCAGCGTGTGTTCTATTTTTTCTTCCTTGTATTCGTTTCGAAAAAAGGTAAGTAGACATATTCCCACCAACAAACCAATGGCTCTAAGGATCTGGGTCGTCAATAAAAAGCGGTATAACCTGGGTAACCGTCGATTACAGTGAATCGACCACAGTTTTACCTATGAATCTTATAACTTGACCTCTACTTTCATAAATAGAAAGGCATAGGCTCAAGAGGCTTGAGGTGTCTGAATAGGTGTGAGTTGACAACTCCTGCAGACAAAACCTGCTTAGTCCTTAACTTGACCATGAACCCAAGTAATTTCAGTGAATAAATGACGGTGGGATGTATGAACAATCTCAAAATAGTTTAGACTTACTATTGTTGAATTTAGGCAAAACAAAAGGTCCTGTCTAACAAAACCAAATTAGTGTCAGGTGTTGGGCCACTCACTTCAATTTGCTGCTAGCTTCTCTGGCAATGTGGGGTGGCACAATGAAAATATTCGATGCCTGAGTTTCGAGAAAGGGCAGATTTTCTTAGTCAGACGGTACAGCCGCATGGAGATGGCCATCATCAGTGTTTATGGTAGTCGTCAGGACCTACAGGATCCTTGCATGCCTCTGCAAAGTAACAGCAAGATGAAGGGATGTATCCAGTACAGTTCTAGTAGAAGCGTAGTCAGAAAGAACATCCAAAAAATGAGATCATCAACCTCCACACAGTCGAATCCACAGCCCATTGTAGTATCTCTTCCCACTACGTCAACTAAAGTGGTCAAGCCATATAGGAGGTACTGTGTGCGTTAGCTGATAATCTATTGATAAAAACGCCTAGGGATTTTACCCAAATGGGCGGGGACACAGAACTGATAAGGGTAATACAATGAAGGCCACAATTGAGTACCCAAAACTAGTGACCTATTTGATAGTTTTATAGCAAATGACTGTACAGACACACTTGTGTGGGATAGAGCACCTTTGGATGAAATACCTATTTGGAAAAGAGTGGACTAACAATTTTTTCCCTCAGAAAGGGAGGTATATACTCTCAAAATATCCTTCTTGGCAGACTATTTAATCAACTTGTCTAGTGGATAGTATTTTTACTCTTACTCTAATTATGGGATTCTTCTTGATGGCCCTGTTTGGTTGTCATATGTCTCGAAGTAAGATAGGCTGAGCAGTACCTACCTGGTTTCTCTAGCACTCATAGGTAATATATTTTTAAAATTCTGTATTGATCCTGAGACAATAGCGGAATAGGTTAATTATATTAGTGAAGCATCTAGCCAAAAGTATCAAAGTGAACAGTGTAGATGGACTGTCTAGGTAAATGTTGATGCCATTAGCCTCCTCTGTTGGATTGAGGACCTTCTGATAACAATAATCCTTGTTATGATTCACATGAAGAGGAAGGTTGCGCAAGCAATGAGCTGATGGAGTTAGTTGGTCATCATTAAAAATTGTTGAAATGTGGCAATAATAAATTTAGAAACGATCGCCTTTGTTAGGTTTCTGCTTTCTAACGTGACCAAGATACAAGATAACAAAAGGCATCTTCAAAAGTTGATGTTAGTTGCAACAAGTCTGGAAGTGACGGCCAACCATATTGAGAATTTATCGAAGATGACGAGATATAAAAATATGCAGGGGTTGGAAAAGTTTAAGAGGTGACAGGGATAGGATTTAGATTGATACGTGAAGGGCCCCCAAACCAACTGGGCCAACCACAGGAGCCATTGCAGTTACACCATTGAATTGTTAAGGTGGTGACAGTAGATGACTTCAAAATGTCCAGAATGCATTGTGAGATTTCACTTGTTTTATGGGTCAGATTGTTCAAACACATGCCCCTGGGTTCAACTCTACCATAGACCACTGCTTTTGGTGGTATTTTATATTGGTCATGAGCAGCACCACATGGCGAATTATTTAAAATGTATTGACAATTGACGCAAATCCGCATTTTGGTACACTTGGACACCTCTCCCTTTTCTTTCCTAATTTGAAATTTGCCAGCACTTTCTTTGGCAGTAGCTCTGAAGTAGTATTAGACCAGCAGACTAAGCCGTACTTATTAAACCTTAGAGCTAATAGCTGTTTAGGGAAACACAATTCAAAAGACTTTTCAGATTTTGCTGGCCATTGCTAAACACGCGGCGCAATACAGGTTCTGAAGTAAAATCATTGTTCCGATTTTTATAAATATTGATTTTCTTTTCCAAATCTGTTGAAAAAACGAATGTGTCCTTGTGTAAAGGTTTGACCAGATGAATGGCTCAATTCGTTGAATTTCTTCTGCCGATTTGAGTAATTTGAACGGATTGTTGAATTCATGTTTAACACTCCTGCACAAGTAAAAATCAGTTATTATAATCGGTGAAGTAATGCCGGTGTCTGTCAATCTGGCGATGACATATCGTCATGTTATCGTTTTATTCTGAAATAAGTCGACGCAGAAGCCAAATCTTTTCGAATAAGTTACTGCCTACCTATGTTATCAATATGTTAAAAGACTAAATATTTTCTCAAAAAGAATCAAATTGTCAAAAATATTCTTGTCTATGGTTCCTAGTTCCTAAAACGTTTCAATTGAGACACTAGAAGAGTAGGTATCCTGCATTTTTTGACGTACCTCACACGTGCGTCCTGATTTGTACTGATCTCTGATTTTCTGAGTGCTGCTTTCTTGATGGGAGAGATGGCAGCACTATTGCACTGCAGCAATCCCCTCAAGACTTGGCATCTTCTGCCTCAATCTATCCTCTGAACTCTCAACGCACTATGTAGCTCTCCTAGCCTGTTGACGAGTTCATTTTCGATTTGTGGGAACAACTATTGTGTATTACCTAAGAAGAAACGTGATACAAGTTCGTTGTCCATTGGTAATTTTCATGTTGCGTTCATAAATGAATAACAGTTTGGAATTGGAGGTGTCTTGTCGCAACCATCGTGCTTCCACTGTGTTGCTGACTGCGACCACCAGCTTAGACAGCACATCGGCCCTACCTGAAACGCTTGCAGCAAGCATTGGCTGAGCTTCCTTCAGCAGCGTGGACGCTGTAGTCAGGGTGCTCAAGCATCATCCCTCCACCTAAGAGGCCAGGAACCCAGCCCCAAGTGACCTTGTAGGTACAAGGCATCTCGTTTCCAGAGCAGCTTCTGGCTAGTCCAAGAACACCAGGATGTCACCTTCCATGAACGGCCTCTCGGCCTCAGACACTCCTCCATCAGCACAGACGTGCTGTCCGCCATTGCACGCTGCCCTGTCTGTCAGACAGACTCTCTCTAAATTGTCATATGTATTTTCATTTCCAGGCTTTTCCCCCATTTTCAGCATATTACGTCAACTATAGGTATTCATGATGACCCCCGATTAAACGGGGGAGTACAGTAGAACATTTATGTATTCATTTACGCGATCCGTAGCACTTTATTTTGTATAAAACAAAACAAACAACAATGTGTATTCATTCTACATAATATAGTGGCCTAATCTTGGATGTTGGTTAGGCCTGCGTTGTCAGAAAATATTTTTTGGTCTGTCTCACGTGCACGTACATATCTACACTGCGGAGTATAATTTAGACAAAGTTACTTGACGATAACTGAAAAGGCTTTTGAAATTGTGCCTGAAACAATCTAACATCTTTTCGCAATTTTTAGGACCTCGTCAAAGTGAAACAAGACCAAATCAACCAATTGCTGAAGGAAAAGCAAATGGACAGAGCAGCCCTGACCAACGCCGCGCAACAAGCAGACGACCTTGAGAAAAAACTTGGAGTTCTCCAAGCTGATTATGACAAAGTATGTTTCTTCCACATGAAAACATATTATTTAGGTTTTAATTACATTTATATTTTTGAAACTTAGTGGACGATATTTCATGCATCAAGTGGAACCCCGCTTTTCCTCGATTGTGCGATTTTATTGCATTAATGAAGCTTTTCATTAGAAATTTTGAAGATTCGTAAAGAGTATTTCTGTCTCGGTTTCAGATGTGTTCGCTGATGACAGAGCTCCAAGTGAGGAACGATGTGTTCGCAATGGAAACGACCGAGTTGAAAGCTCAAAACGACAAATTTAAATCGAAAGTGGACGAATTACAAGCCCAATTGGAGGATGTACAATTCAGAGCCGAAGAGGAAACGATTCTCAAATCTGATATACAAGTTAGTGAGATGACGAACAATTTTATTAACAGTTACAGAAACTGCATACTTTTCGGACAACGCAAAAACATTAATTAGGTTAACGGAATTAAAATGAAATTACTAAATGAAAGATGAAGTTGAAGTAGAATCCTCCCTCCTTTGACACAACACAATCTATTTTTCTGTTTTCATGTGTGGAGCTGACACATTCCAAATGTCTGTCCTTTGAAAGAAAAGAGCAAGAAAAGAATAAGATTGGTTTAATGTGATATTAATGGTTTTTTTCGTTGCATATTGTTTACTATTCCTTGAATAACCTATCATTTCACACCAGCAAATCTCCGATTTGTCCCGAAAATTCGCGACCTAGATTTTTGAAAAAAATACGCACTCTGTTTCCCCCTAATTCTCGCTCTAAGGAATAATAAACCATTGTAGAAGAATTTGCAGCGTTCTATTTTTATGGCTTGAACATCCCAGCTGGAAAACGTCATCCATTTTCTGCCAAAATGGTAAAAGACGCCTAGAGGAGGGGTTATGGGGGGCCCCAAGCGCGGAAGCCTGGTGGCTTGTTGTGCTTCTCTGGTGTCCCATTCTTTTAGTCCACAAACAGCCCTAGCCCCCCATCAGTCAATACTTCCCCCCAGTCGCGAATGTGGACAACCTTGCAGCCAACATGTTAAGACGCGCCGAAAGCTGCGCCTTGCAGGTTGAAAGCTAGTGCATGTCAGCCAGGTTGAAGATGGCTGCAGAGAAAACCCAAGCCCTGGTGTTTCGGGGAGAAGGGGATGCCCGCCACCCAACTCGCTTCAGAGCTGGTAACACCAGGGTGCAGGCCAGTGTGACAGTAAAATACCTGGGAGTCACACTGCATCGCCAGATAAGGCTCAACGCTCATGTAGCATCGTTCTCAGGCCAAATGCTTCGACTATCAGGGGCCATGCGGGGTATCTCAGGACCCACATGGGGTGTTACATACAAGGAGAGACTGCGATATTATACAGTAGTCTTCCTCCCGGCTGTCCTCTATGCGGCATCATTGTCATCCATTTTCTACCAAAATGGTAAAAGACACCTAGAGGAGGGGTTATGTGGGCCCCAAGCGCGGAAGCCTGGTGGATTGTTGTGCTTCTCTTAAGTGTCCCATTCTTTTAGTCCACAGTCCTAGTCCCCTAATGAGGATTGTTAGGTTAGAAAATAGATGAGAATGATGCCAATTGAGTTAACGAAGGGGGTATACTATGTTCCTTTGTGGGCCGCTGTTTTCTAGCTGGGAAGTTCAAGCCATAAAAAAAGTTCAAGAACGCTGCAAAGTCTTCTACAATGGTTTATTATTTTCTATCAAACCTTACTACTGAGTTATAGTGATGGTACTGTCAGTGGCACAGTCTTGCAAGCAAATCACCAAAAAATGAAATAGCTGTTTAATCAATATCCTTCAAAACAAAATTCTAGCATTTTAAAATTCAGAAAAAACAATGGTTTATTATATGAAGTGGAGCTCTCCTGTACTCTTCAAATGTTATTTAATAATATGACACTCATTCCAAAAATACTATTCTCGGTCCGTTGATAGCGTGTGGCAGTTTGTCCGGTGGCCCATTTCAATGGATTCAGTGTAACAACTTACGTGGAATATGGTGCCCCTCAGACGTAGGTCGGAAATCTCAAAACCCCGTTTTAAAAAATACCCTTACCAATTTCCTACACACGGGTTGGTTATTCCTCGAACCAGGAGCATGGAGATTCATTTCTTCAACATGGGGAAAATGGGGGAAACAGTGGGTGTGGCGGGTCCCGGACCCATTCCAATCGTTTCAGGGTCCAAAATTTAGTGGAAAAATGATACCCCACACGGCTAGATTGCAAAAATCTCAAAAATCCATTTCTCGAAATTCAAATTTTGACCCCTACCCTACCCAAATTTGGTCCAATCAGGTTGAAAAGTTTCGAGGACCAACTAGAGCCATTAACGGACCCCTGACCAAAATTTCAGATTTTTGAATAATTTCTACTACCAAAGTTGGCGTACGGCGGACGGACATTTGCTAATTTTGATCCAGACACCTTGAATCGTCCAGAAAAATTTTTGGGCCGAATCGGAGTGGTTGACTTTTTGCATGAAAACATAGGTTGATTATTCAAGGAATAACCAACCAAAATGGGTTGGACACAGCGTAATTTTGTCCTAAATGGTGGGCAATAGACGGCCATTCAGATAAGCTAATGTAAACATTTTAATGTTGTGGAAATGATTATTATTTTTGTCAATCCGTGAAAAACGGCGTTTTATTCAAATGAGAGAAACCAAAATCTTTGATTTAGTAACGATAAGTCATATGTCTCATCGACTGCGCGTCATGAATCAATAATTACAATTTTATGATCAATGGCTGATTCGATGCCCCCTACATCATAATACATATAAAATTATTCAATTTTCTGTATTTTTCCAGGTGACTAACCAGCAGTACGAACAGAAAATAAGTGAGCTGGAGCAGCAGTTGCTGATCGAGCAAACGAAAAACGAGTCGCTTCTAGAGGAAGCTGATCAAGTGCAAAACTCCTTGAAGAAGCTGAATGAACTGCAGAAAGAGCTGGAAACGGTGAAATTGGCCAAAGAGGCGATGGAAAAAACGCTTAAACAAGAATTGATCGAAACTATGGACCGAGCGAATCGAATGGAACAGTCCTGTTACGAGGCTCAGGACAAAGTAGAGAAACTCGTGTCGGACATGCAGTCGGACAAAGCCAAACTTATGGATTCCGTTTCTGACGAATCCAGCAAACTGGCCAAAGAGCTCGAGACCGTCAAAAATCAACATAAAGAAGCACAAGCAACGGTGGTGAAGTTGGAAAAAAACAGGACCGAACTGTTGAAGGCTATTGAGGGGAAAAATGACGAATTGCTGCGGCTACAAAATGAAAAATGCGCTGTACAGGCTAAATTGGATGACTGTGAAAAGGAGAATCAAAGTATCGTAGTGAAATTGGAAACTCAAATCAAAGAGGCTGTGCAAACCAAAGAAGAACTGGATCGTAAGTGTAAAGAATGTAGTGAAATGTCTTCTAACCTCGACGAAGTTAACGCCAAACTAATTGAAAATCAACAACAGTGTTCGAGGCAATTAGATATCATCGAGAATCTCAAACAAGAGATCGAAAACAACAGATCTTCCTCCACTAGTCAGATAGAAGAAATGAGTAGGAATTTAGATTTGGAGATGGCTAAAATGAAACAAGACCATGAACGAAACCTTGCCAAATTGCGAGAAAATGAACTCGAACTCGAAAAACTCAGAGGCCAAAGTAGCGAACTCGTAGAAAAACTGTCGTCAGCTCAACTCGAAACAGATAGAGTGAATAAGCTCATCAAGGAGAAGAACGTGACGATAGAAGAACTAGAATCTTCAATTAATAGCAAAAATCAAACCATCAACCAATTGAATGAGAGCCTCGCGTCAATTCAAGACGGCTCGACGAAAGGTATGTTCGAACTGCAAACCAAAATTCAAGAGTTGTCCGGTTTGTTGGAGAAAGAACGAAGCGACTGGTCCAAAACCACCGCCAATAGCGAAGCCAAAGCGCGGGAAAGGGACAAAACCATCGAAGAATTAAGTTCGAAAAATGAATCGCAGAAAAGAGCCTGGACGCGATGGAAAAGGAAAAAAAATGATCTGATAGGTGAGCTTGGTCGTGTCAAGGAGTCCTTGTCGAGCGAGTCGGGAAATCGTTAGGCAGTTGAAGGCTCAAGGGAAGGCCAAAGAGAACGAGATTTCATTAAAGATTGAAGAGTACGAAAAACTAAGCGCATCAAACCAAGGTAAGGCCTAATACTATATTTCAGTTAGATTTGTCTCGTGAGATAAATCGTACAGATTTGCAAGTACTAATGTCTAAAAACCCTGCAAATTCTTGCACACGGATTGGTTATTCCTCGAATGGGGGAAACAGTGGGTGTGGCGGGTCCCAGACCCATTCCAATCGATTCAGGGTCCAAAATTTAGTGGAAAAATGATACCCCACACGCCTAGGCACCAGAAATCCCGAAACACGTATTCAAAATGGGCAATATAAGTACCCATTTGACCGTAACTTCTTCCAGTGGGTGCCAATCGTTCTGGACCCATTCATTGGATTCAGCTCCAA